>PVIJ01009601.1:0-65833 GCA_004024925.1 Scalopus aquaticus | reverse complement strand
ATAGTCCTGTTATAAGTGAAACCATTCGATATTTTTTCTCTTTCTTTCTGGCTTGTTTCTCTGAGTATGATCCCCTCTAATTCCATCCATGTCATTGCAAATTGCATGTGTTTATCTTCTTTGATGCTGAACAGTATTCCATTGTGTATATGTACTACATCTTCTTGATCCAGTCATCTATTTTTGGACATCTGGGTTGCTTCCATACCTTTGTTATTGTGAACAGTGCTGCAATGAACATACGGGTGCATGTATCCTTTTGGATTAGTGTTTTTGTGTCCTTTGGGTAGATTCCCAAAAATGGTATTGCTGGGTCATATGGAAGCTCCATGTTTAGCAGTTTGAGGAATCGCCATACAGCTTTCCATAGTGGTTGGACCAATTCACATTCCCATCAGCAGTGTAGAAGAGTTCCTTTTTCTCCACATCCTTTCCAGCATTTGTTGTTGCCTGTATTTTTAATGTGTGCCATCCTCACAGGTGTGAGGCAATATCTCATAGTGGTTTGATTTGAATTTCCTTGATTATAAGTGATGTTGAGCATTTTTTCATGTATCTGTTGGCCATTTGCTTTTCTTCTTTGGAGAAGTGCCATTTTAGCTCTTCTGCCCATTTTTTGACTGGATTGTTAGCTTTGTTTTTGTTGAGTTGTGTGAGTTCCTTGTGAATATTTGTTATCAGTCCTTTATCGGATGTATTGTGTGCAAAGATCTTTTCCCAGTTGGTAGGGTGTCTGTTAGTTTTGGTTAATGTCTCTTTTGCTGTACAGAAGCTTTTTATTTTGATGTAATTCTCACCTGTTTATCTTGCCCTTCACTTCCTTCACTTTGGGGGATGTGTCGTTAAAGATTTTGCTGAGATGTGTACTGATGAAATTCATATGGAACCACAAAAAGCCCCGCATAGCTAAAGCCCTCCTGACTAAAAAGAAAGAAAACGGAGGAATTTCACTCCCTGATTTCAAACTATACTACAAAGCCGTAATAACTAAAACAGCATGGTACTGGAACAAAAACAGACACAAAGACCAATGAAACCGAATAGAATACCCAGAATTAAAGCTGCATGTATATGAACAACTCATCTTTGACAAAGGAGCAAAGAAAATGTGGAACAAGGACAGAATAGAATACCCAGAATTAAAGCTGCATGTATATGAACAACTAATCTTTGACAAAGGAGCAAAGAAAATGCAGAACAAGGACAGTCTATTCAATAAATGGTGCTGGGAAAACTGGACAGCCACATGCAAAAAAATGAAGCTGGACTACTGCCTCACACCCTGCACAAAAACCAACTCAAAATGGATAAAAGACCTAGTTGTAAAACCTGAAACCATAAAATTTATAGAAGAAAATATAGGCAAAACTCTACACGACATACATCTCTGTAAATTTCCCTATTTTTTTTTAAAAGCCTATCTAGTAGTAACTTAAGAGAGTTGAACTACTTTTACTTTTCCAGCAGGTGGCACTGCATTTTTTCATTTGATTTGACTTTTTGGACTTTGCTGACTTCTGTAGATAGCTGCAGTGGATGAATTTGGGTGGGAGAATGCCTTGAAGAGGTTCACTGGTATGAATGTGCTGGGGGGACAGGGCTGGGTCATGTTTGTGGCACCATCAATATCTCTCCTCTCTGGGGTTCCACACCTGAAACTGAAGTCTGTGCACTGCCAGTACAGTTTATGAGGTCAGTAGCAGTCCCATAGGGTAGTAGGAGAAGGGGAGTGAATCTTGAGTAACTTCCCTGTTCTTGTCCTTATTGGTGACTTGGCCTGTGTGGAGCATGCAGCCCAGTAGTGACATATATTTTCTCCCTCATCCCAGGCGTGTGCCTCCAAACCATCTCTGCTCTCTAGTCTTCAGGACTCCTGAATGAGCATCCAGTCCTGATTATATGTCCCCTGCTCCAGATTACAGCTTCTAGGAGTTTCTCTCCACACACTTCCTGTTTAGTGAAGTATCACTTTTCTCTGTTTCCTCTGTATAGTCTCTGTTGGTTTATGACATCCAAAGGGAGTTTCAATTTCACCTGTTCCATTGGCTCTCTCAGTGTTGTGTCCTTCTGATCTACTATTAGATCTTCCTTTTGGAAGCAAAGCAGAGAACCGTCTCTATTACTGTGTTGATGATGTCCCCATAGAAACTACTTTTTTAAAGGCTATAAAATAACATGAGATAAGAATTGCATCTAGGAGTACTATGGTTGCATGAAGGTGTTCTTGAAGCTAGCCAATACTTTGTGAGCTGTCACAATGCATTAAACTATCTTTGAATGTATAACTAACATTTATAAAATGTATTAATTCACTCATTCTTTACTTATTTGGCAGACATTAGCTGAATGTCCACTATATGCCAGAGTTTTATTTGCATTGAAGAATACAAAGTTGAATAATAGGATCCTCCCATCAAGTTGCTCACAATATACCTAGAAAGAGAAATATATCATTCAGTAAGTGTAACGAGTTTCTTAGAAATCTGTACAATGTATGGGGAAGTAGTAGAGTTGGCCTCAGAAAAGAATTACCAATTCAAATTAGACAGTTTGTTTGGGAGGAGCTTGGAGTAGTGGAACATAGAAGAGACTTAGGAAGATATTTTATATGTCAAGTAAGAGTTGGAATGATGTTTAAAAAATTAATTGGTGCAACAACAAAAAATAGATGTATTGGCCATCATCAAAATTAAAATCTTTTGTGCTTCAAAGGATTCCATCAAGGAAATGAAAGGACAGTATATAGCATAAGAGAAAGTTTCTGCAAATCATGTTTTTGAAAAGGGACTTATATTTAGATTACAAAAAGAAATCTTACAGCTCGATAGTAAAAGAAAAAAGCAATTTTAAAATGGGTAAAAGGTCTGGATGGACATTTCTCCAAAGAAAATACACAAATATCTAATGAGCACATAAAAAGAGACATATCGTTATCCATCAGAATGCATATCAAAACCACAATGAAATAATATTTCTCACCTACTAAGATGCCAGTATTCAAAACGATAGGTGATAACAAGTGTTGGCAAGGAGTAGAGAAATTGGCCTTATTTTTATAATTTCCAGTCACATTCAAGGAGAGAGGATTACAGACTCCTGTACACCAGGGGGTGGAATCTTAGGAGCATTTTAGATTTTTTTCTTGTCACATTTAGTTTTCTGCCCAGTTTTCACTTTATCTTTTTGTTCTACTTTCTGAGAAATTTTGTCAACTTTATCTTCAAATCTTGGATTGAGTGTTTTGAAAATTTTGGCAATAGTTGGGGCACAAAGAGTCACTCTTCATTCAGTTCATACTGTCTACTTCTCACAGATTCCTATGTGAGTTCTAGAGGGGGTTTCTGAGTAAAATCTCAAAGAGATGTTTTCATGAAAATCTCTCGAACATTGGAAATATAAAGCATTGTCATTTGGGATCTGTATAATAAATTGAGGTTAAAGTCCACCACTTTAGTGGAATTGTGACACAATGTTGAAAAAGCTGAATTGTGGCAGCTTCAGGGTGGTTGTATGGTAAAAATGAGAGTCAGTATTCTCAGGAGCCACGAAAGCAGGTAAATGGTTTATTGTTTGTTACTGAGAGAACTATGATCATCTTTGAATGTGAGACACCCTCTGGGGTGGAATGAGGGATATTTGGGGTATCACAATTGTTGAACATTCTACCAACAAACCTCAGGGGGCAGGGGAAGCATGGCACATATATGCATACATAGAAGTGACAATTATGGTTTGAATTTCAGACATCCTATTTCATTAAAAATTCTATTGTCAGAATGATATCCAAGTATCACTAAACCCTCAAGTTTTGCGAAGATAGGATTAGAATTTCGCCAAAAGGAATTACTATAATTTCTTAAGAATAATTTTCCACAGGGGCTGGACTGCCAATAGGTCAGCATATGTCAAGTCTGGAAATAGAGTCCTCTGGGAGTATGGTCTTTGTATTTATTGGAAGCAGTAGGATGTGTGCAGTGAAGAACTATGGGCTGTATCTCCTACAACAGAGACATGCTGATGAGTAGTTCTCTTGCCTATGTGCTGGCAGCAATAGTACTCTCTGGGGGGATTAATATATTGATTGGTCCTCTGGAGGGCAGTGACCTTCCCAGTGGGAGAAGTCTGGCTAATCCCTTGCATTCTCTGACAGCAGGCCCGGAAGGATCCTGTTGCCAGGAATCTAAGGTAGTTGTTACCTTGACAGCAGGAGTGCAGCATGCATGCGTGTGTGCGTCTCTCCTGATCCTCATGTGATCCTATGCTGTGACGCTAGTGTGTTTATACCTGTGCAAGACTCGGGAAGGTAGAGACAGCCCATGTGTGTCCCACATGCCCTCTTCAGTTCTCTGGGCTGGGCCCACCGGGGTCAATGTGCGTTCCTCCTTTTGTTGCACTCCCAGATGCCAACTGATGGAACTGCTTAAGCCAGAGAGGGTGCTCTCAAGGAAGACAGCATGATTCCTGATAGGGGCAGAGTGCTGGGTAAGTAAGGGTATTGAACTCTCAACAAACCAATTGGCTAAATTCTTCTCAACATAGGGTACATGGAAGGATGATTATTTTCCCTTCTGAGTGGCCATACCCGTTGCTGAGCATTTCCTGAACAGCACATCAGAATTTTCTTAGGTGTTTCTACTGTACTGTCTACTTAATTTTCATTGTTTATATTTTCTTTCTTCATATATTCAAAAGCTTTGTAAAATGAGTGCTGCTAATGCTGTGATTTTGTAAGTGTTCGGTATGAATTGGGGGCATTTTAAAATTTCTGTCTTGACTCTGTGGTCACTGGTATTTCTTAACTCCTCTTCATTTCACCTGTATTTATACACTAGTTATCCCTGTTGCAGGGATGCTGCCATCACTCCTCTTATACCATATACTCCTCTTATACCATCTAATGACTAAACTTATGATTACACAAATTTTCATTTAAAACAGGCTCAAATATTATGTATTTCTCATTGTTTACAATCAAAGACATTGTCATCACGACATACTTATATATAAGTTGATTCATTTATTCTTCCTTCTTTTCTTAACCAAAAATCATCTTAAAACAGTCCGTATCTTAGAGGGATGTAAAAACATTGGAAAAGATACTCTAAATCATACTGGTGTTTTATATTTTCCCCCTCTGAAGCACAAAGTCTTTCATAAACATTTCATCTTTCACAGAGACAGGTTATGGGCACTTGAGCTTCTCAGGTGTTCTAATCTTAGGAACACAAAAGCAGTCATGTCTAAATTGCTCTATAACCCTCCTGCCCATTGGGTTCCTCTAGTGTTCTCTTTAAGTATTTGTGGTAATTCCTCTACAAGATAAATTTCATTTATCCATGCAGAATCCAGACCAGAGCTTCTACTGGTGCATCCTGAACTGGGTAGCCATAGCTGCCCAAACTGGAACTGTGCTGGGTTGCTGCTGTAGTCTTGTTGCAGACACAAGCAAAAGAAGGTATTGGTGCTGCAGCCACATTGCTGCCAATAGGCCACAAGTCTCCCATTGTTGCCTTGGTGTGGCTTTTGTCTCAGACACCTCAGCAAATAATGCTTTTGCAAAGTGAGAAAACACATGCTTTGTTCCACATTACAATGAAGACAGGGGTTTCCAGAACAGGTTTGGTCAGCCTTAAAGTACAATGAGTTAGATATATCATTTTTCTGAGTTAAATGGTCTTGTTCCTAGGGCTGCCAGGTTTCTACCTGAAATTTATCTAGTTGGAACTCTGATATTACGGACTTTGCTCTCACCAGCTACTTCTTGTTTGGAATCCCTGGTAATTGGTAAATTTTGTTTCTGAGAATTACACAAAGACTATTTTTTTCTTCAGTTTTGGGAATGTTGGGAAGGTTTGTGCCCCACAGTTTTCAAGTTGTGAAACAATTAATTCTGAAACAGGCTGCTGGAATGCTTGGGTCCCCATGGGTTCTGGCTAAATCCATTACCCTCTAACCTCAGGTTTTTTTTCTGAATTTACCGTTTCAGACACCTTGCTCCCTGTGACAATTTTCTGTTGTTTCTCCTTACAGCTTATTTTATTCGTGCTTCCCGCAATTAATCAGGTAATGTTGTATATGTGTGAAACTTGATTGGGTCAAGATATAATTATTTTTCCATACAGTTTCATGTAATTGCTTATTCTAATAGTCTGCAGCAGGATGCTGAATGGCCTATATTCTCTCTAATTTGAATGTCTCATCTGCAGCCTAGTTCAGGCACTACATTTGCAGTTAGTTATAGTTCAAATTTCAAGCACTTTATCTACATATAACTCCCCTACCCATAGGACACTGCATCTTCCTGCTTCACTTTTACCTCCCAATGTTCTATTTAATCTATCTTTATTTTGACACCTTCTCTCTCCCTAACCTACCTGCTCAGGGCAACCACCAAATGCTCCATGTTCATTCTTTTACCAGTGATTGGCACAGGGAAATCTACCATCCATTTCTTTCTTGTGGTCATCTTTTCTTTTCCTCAGAAAGATAATGTAAATACATACATATATGCAAATACATTTCCCACATCACAACTCTTAATTTTCTATTTCTTACAAAATTTTCCTACCTTGGTTCTACAGTTAAAATGATAAAATACTCAAGCAAAGAAAGTGAAGGTAAAGATGAACAACTGGGGTTATATCAAACTGAAAATCTGTACAGCAAAAGAGACACTAACCAAAACAAAGAGATACCCTACTGATTGGAAAAAAAATTTTGCACACAGTACAACTGATAAATGACAGATCACAAAAATCTACAGAGTTCACATGACTGAACAAAAGCAAAGTAAACAATCCAGTCAAAAAAGGGGCAAAAGAGCTAAAAAGACGCTTCTCCAAAGAGGAAATGCAAATGGCCAACAGGTATATGAAAAAATGTCCAACATCCCTCATAATCAGGGAAATGCAAATCAAAACCACAATGAGATACCACCTTACACCAGCGAAAATGGCACACATTAAAAAAACAGGCAACAGGGGCCTCCCTGGTGGCGCAGTGGGTTAAGTCACAGCACTATGAAGCTATCCAGAGCCACTGCAGCATGAGTTTGATCCCCGGCCAGGGAGCTTCCCACATGGCACAGCAGACCTCTCTTGCCTCCCCTGCTGCTCCCTTCAGCAGTGTATATCAGTCAATCTGCCTATTCTGCTCCCCTCTCTGTCTCTGGTGAATCCTCTCAACCCCACACCTCTGGCCTACACCCAGCTTGTATGCGTAAGTATATCTTTAAAACAACAACAGCAACAAAAAAGGCAACAACTAATGTTGGTAAGGATGTGGAGAAAAAGGAACTCTCCTACAGGGCTGGTGGGAATGCAAACTGGTCCAACCACTGTGGAAATCTGTGTGGAGGTTCCTCGAACTACTGAAAATGGAGCTTCCATATGACTCAGCAATTCCACTCCTAAGAATTTACTCAAAGGACACAAAAACATTAATCCAAAAGAATACCTGCACCCCTATGTTTATTGCAGCACTATTTACAATAGGTAAGATATGGAAACATATCTTATACCAACTGCCCCAAAATAGATGACTGGATCAAAAAGATGTGGTATATATACACAATAGAATACTATTCAGCAATCGAAAAAGATAAACTCATGCCATTCGCAGCAACATGGTTGGAGCTAGGGATCATGCTCAGTGAAAAGACAGAAAGAAAAAGAAAAATATCAAATGGTTTCACTGATAGGAGGAATATAAGGGAACCAAATAGAGGGTCAGGAAAAAACAACAATAACAATAATTTAAAAAAACCAACAAAATTAGCAGGCAACCATAAATCAGAGCCATTCTGCTAGGGAGGGGGAGGAAAAGGGATCAAAACAGGGGAGAGAAGAGTATAAGGGACTATGGTGATGGTACATGGGTGAACTGATAGTGGGAATTTTAGGGGGAATACACATGATATAAAAGATATAATTTATAAAAAGGAAAAATAAACACCTAAAACAAAAAAAATCTCTGTGACCCGTCCCAGGCAAACCTCTTCCTCTCTCAGTTTCAGTTTCTCCATCTGTAAAATGAGAGTACTGAATAAGGTTGTAAAAATAAACCCAATTTTTTTTTTAAAAACGATAAGATATTTCAAACACCTGGAAAATTATGTTGAAGTAATAAACTTTCAAGTAGTCAGTGGTTTATAAAAAAGAATATAGCAAATACATGTAGCCACTGTTTATACTTGACAAATGTGGACATTTTGACATTTTTGCTTCAAATTTTTTGAAATAAACATATTACAGATATAGTCAAAGATGTTTATTTATTCTCCCATCCCATAACAGAAGTAACCATTCCCAAGGCATATTTTTTTCCTTCCTATCAAAGTTTTATGATTTCCATATACATGTGTATATTCATAATTATGCATTGTTTTATGGGTTTAATAATTAAATGTATGACATTATTCGGTGCAAAACATTCCAACTTGTTTTCTTCATCCAAACTTTATTTTTCAAATTATTTTCATGTTGATATATTAGATATAATTCATTGATTTTAAGTATGCTAGAGTTTACATTTGAGAATATAGCACAAATGGCATTACTTGTTTTTCAATCGGTAGATTAAATAGCTACTTTGAGGAAGAAGCTCCCTTCTTCTCTACTTTTTTTACTTTTTCCTTTTTACTTCTAATTTAAATTCAAATTCTGACTATTGTCCCAATCTAGAAGCTTCTTTACCTTATGTGGCTCTAGTGTTGAAGGAAGTAAATTGATATTTGAACTAAAAGACATGTCACCTTAAAGACAAGAAAGATGTACAAAGTTCTATGCTTTGCAGTGATGACTTAGTTGCTTATAGGTTTATGTGAGATTGGTAAAGATGCTGTAACCAGAGCAGCAAGAGAATGGGGCTCGCAGTGAGACAGTCAGAGCTTGAATTCTGGTTCCATACGTTTCTAGCTGAGTGAATTTGGCAATTCTCTCTAAACTTCTAAAAGCTCTTTATTTTTTTATTTTTTTTTTAAAGATTTATTTCTGCATACAAGCTGGGGTACAGGCCAGAGGCATGGGACAGCGAGAGGGCTCACCAGAGACAGAGAGGGGAGCAGAACAGGCAGCAGAAATACACTGCTGAGGGGAGCAGCGGGCGAGGCAGGAGAGGTCTGCCCCACCATGTGGGAATCTCCCCGGCCGGGCGTCGAACCTGCGTCGCAGCTGCCGACAGCTCCAAAGCGCAGCGGTTGAGGCCCTAAAAGCTCTTTAGATTTAAAATCATGGATATCTTATAGAGCTGTTTTGAGCATTAAATGAAAAAATTCATAGGAAGTTGATATTCTAGTGCTTGGCACAGGATAAGTGTTTTATATTTTTGTATGAATACTGGTTATTAACTTACTTGAAAGTGGATACCGCTATTTGGATTGGGATCTCCATGGGGATCTGCCTTTTCTTGGTCGGAGTTGTGTATGTGTGTGTGTACGTGTGTATTCACGTGTGCTCTGAGAGGGATGATGAGGGTGTCATTGCATAGCTCTTATAACCTAAAGCTCTTATGAAAGATCATACCACTCATTCTTCAAAGGCAAGATCTAATTTTTGATGTGTTGAATTTTATATTAATCTAAGGGGATTGTTCAGTCTGCTAACATCTTCTAAGAGCATTATCAAATGTTATAAAACTGTGTTGAAATATATTCTATAAAAGTAACTTTGATAATTCTTAAACTTAAATAAATTTTAACTAAATATAATTGAAAATGGTCTTTTTCATACTTATATTTTGACTTATCTGAGGTCTCCATGAACCTATTCAATTCTCTATTTAATACCTCTACATGAACATTTTTATTAGAAAACAATCATGTATATATGCACATAAAAGTAATCATAGATCTTAGATTCAAGATGGAAACCTTGTGGTCTAAGAGATTTTGGTGCCTTTAGTCTCATAAAACCTGTGTTCTATTACTGCTCCTTGAAGGCTTTATTCAGCCAAATTCACACAGATGCTATTGAAAGAGCCAGGGCTTATTCTGAGCTAGGAAAACTATTAAGGCTTAAGGTAGAATGGGAAAGACCTCTGAAGAGGTCTTTTTCCCCCCAAAACTCAAATAATTTTAGGGGTGACTCAGATACTGGTTATTTCGTATGGCTCTACTAAAAACAAAATAGTGAATGTATTGATTGTGACCAGAGACAAGGAAGGAAGTGGTGCCATATGTGGTTGCTGAACTCAAGTAATATCCACACAGAAGGCTGTTTATTATAAAAATATTTTAAACAGCGATGCAGAAGTCCTGAAGATGTACTGTGTGGGGTGAAGGTGTTAGTTAAATTCCAAACTCTCCAGTAGCTAGCAATGGGTCATGGCCCTCTCACAGGCAGTCTGAGTTCTTATGCTCTTTTTTCTATGGGTATTCTAAAAATTTCATTTCTTTCACAGGCACAAAAAGTAAAGAGATATGAAGTTTGTGAAATACTGCATGTCTCTGTTAGCACCTGGCTCATAATGCTAGTTTTATACTCATTTTACAAAACCGCATGCTTTATGCAAAGACCTTCCTGTTCCAAAAATAATAACAACTAAATAATAATCATAACTAAAATAGCATGAAAAATTTTGACAGAATATGTACAATAACTAGTAAATCTTCAGGGACTATATATGGATTATATGTAGAACTACTCAGTAAGTCAGTAAAGATGATTTTCAGTAAGGAACACAAGAAAATGTAAACAGGAACAGTCTGTTAAATAAGGATAATCTGGGCAAAATCACTATACTAAGAATCATTTTAAGTATAATGGATTTTAATATATTTTTGATTTTCTATATTTCAATAGGATTCTGATTTTCCTACATTTCTTATAGGAACTTTTTCATCTTGACAAATATTTTAAAATGAATATTTGTATTTATATATTCAAATTACAGTAAGCAATTAGGAGTAGGTGGCTTTATAGAAGTTTTTATAGAGATTTGATGAGAAAAATTTCCCATATACCAGGAAGAAATATTTGATAATATTTTCCAAGTTAATGGAAATTTAAACATCCTATTATCTTTGCAAAAAGAGTACAGAAATCTAAAAATAGAAAGCCAAGAATAGAATCTGAAAGGGGGCAAAAAGATAAGAAATGAAGAAAAGATTCCTATATGGATTTAGGTAGCACAAGATACCATATTGTCAATGAAAATTTTATATTGTTTTAGATTAATAAAGTAATTGCTATTTTTTTGTTTTTCAGATACCCATATCTGTTTCATAACCTCCCGTGGCTGTAGACCTGAGCACCGATGCTTGACCTATTGTAAGTCAGAAAGTCATGTATAGAAAAAAAGTTTAATATCTTTACCTTTTTTCTGTCATAAAAAGAAAAGGTTTCAATCACAAGTGATTAGAAACAGACACCGGTTTTCTTTAAGCAAATGTGTAAACTTGTTTTGAATTGATAAACTGTGTAGGTCTACCTTTAATTCAAACTCACAGTGTTCCTCTTAGGATATTGGTGAGCACTCAATAATCATTGCCATTGTTGTTGATGATAAAGATAGTAATAAAAGAGTGTGGAGTTGTACTTTTCGCTTTAATGATTTGATATAAACAATTTCCTCTTTAAAGTATTATAGGAAAATATGTATTTGTAGTTCTTGTAACAGCAGGTAGGGTATGCATCCTATTATAATTCATTCTAAAGACAGTAGTTTCTGTCTTCACATGGAAACAAATTGGAAGATGTAATGAGACACCATTTGGAATTGCTGGCAACTTTAAATGTTCGAAAAACGAAGTCACAAAAGCTGGAGAACAAAAGGCATCATCTTGGCTGATTAGATGATTTACCAGCAGTTGGTGTTGGCACCAAAAACGTCAGCCAGACTGTTAAAAAAATCTCAGGGGCTGGTAACTGCACTCTTTGGGGAAAAGATCTAAAATGTATTCCTCATTATACCTTTTGGTACACATATTTCCCATATGAATTTCTAATTGGAAGAAAAGTATGAAGATATGGCACTGTAGGAAAACCCAAGAAAGGGGCATTCCTATAATAAAATGAAATGACCCTTCTTCAAGAGTTTTATCCTTTGCAGTTTGCGAGGAAGTTGCAGTGTCAAGTCTTGCATTATCAAAGTATCTATCTTCTCCTGCCTGCATCTAAGAACCCATGGGTCACATATTGATGTTTAGAGGGGAAGATGCCAGGAAAAATACATGTATTCTGAAGAGCCTCTCTGTATAGACCAGCATGTACATCTTTCTCTAAACGTGTAGTGACGTGTGTCTATTTTTGGCATCACATTATAAATAGGATTCATGCCTGTTGTAATAGAGGAAAAAACGCTTTCAAGGAGGTTTACATTCAGCTTTACCAATTTATAATATTCAAGGATCAAGTATTTTTTTAGATGATTCTAACTTGTGAGTGAGGTTCATTAGCTATGTGTGTCTCAGTTCTCAATATATATTTAAAAATGTAGTTAGGGGAAACACTTAAGTGTGCTTTCTAATAGATCTCTGAATCATAATAGGGAATATTTAACCACACGTAGTGAGGTTAATGAAGTACTCTATTCTCTAAGTGTGTGTGTTTTAAAATACTTCCCACTTTTTTGTGGATTATGAGAAACTGAATGTTTTTTCCTATAGCATGTATCTAGTTCATGTGACAGTCTTCATTCTCCCAGGACAAGAAGGGTTTCTTTCTTTGGCAGTCCTCAATGAAGTTCCATAAAATCAGTTTCTACATATTTCAACTTGAATATCTTGTGCGCTCTCTCTCTCTCTCTCTCTCTCTCTCTCTCTCTCTCTCTCTCTCTCTCTCTCTCTCTCTCTTTCTCTCTGTCTCTGTGTATGCACTCTATCAATTTTCAATGGACAGGCTGAAAGTTAGGAAATTCATTTTTTTAACTTATGGGCTATCCTTGTTTCAACTGTTGACCAGTAAAACCATGCATTAGTTTCACACAGTGTATAATGTGAGCTTCCTGTTGGAGCAGTATAATCTTTTCAGAACAGTATTATGACTCTATGTTCAGAAGGGGTTCCAAGCCTCACTATGAACTTTTGGTATCTGATAACTGAATCTCTTTTCTGCTGCTGTGTGGAGCCATTCTGTATTACTTTTCAGTGCATTGCAATAGCCAACAAGCAGTAAGTAAAACCCTACATATCCTGGAAAAGATCAGTGAGCAGAGCATTTGATAACAGAAGAGCTGAAATGAACTTCAGGAGAGATGCTACAGACCAGATGGCCCTGTGAGGTTTGCCAAGACTTCAGAGTCCCCAGGACAGCCAAGCCAATCAATGAGTGGTCTATGCTGCGCTTATTGTACAGATACAACTAGGGTCAGAAGTCCTTGTTATTTGGCAAAAAAAAAAAAAAAAAGATGGATACAGGATTAGAAAAACTGGACTTTTCTATTTAGAAGCTTCTTTTTTTATTTGTTTATTTATTTTTAAAATATTTTAAATTTTTATTTATTTTTTATTTTTGCATACAAGAACTGGGGTGTAGGCCAGAGGTGGGGGGGAAGGGCTGAGAGGATTTGCCAGAGACAGAGTGGGGAGCAGAACAAACAGATCTTCTGAAATACATTGCTGAGGGGAGCAGTGGGTAAGACAGGAGAGATCTGCTTTGCCATGTGTGTTAGCTCCCTGGCCAGAGATAGAACTCCTGCTCCCTGGCCAGTGGCTGGCGATAGCTTGATAGTGCTGAGACTTTAACCCATGCACTACCAGGGAGGCCCTATTTAGTCATTTCTTAATAGTGACTGGACTTTGTGATCATTGCGTCTGCTACCTTTGCTCATTTCAATTGCTTATTGATCACATAGATTCCATTTAGATAGTATTTGATTCTCATTGCCTGTCTTTCTTTCTTTACATAATTAGTTACCAAGTAGCTGGTAAGTCCTGGACATTGTTTGAAAGCTGGACATATAATAATGAACAAGATGGACATAGCCTGCCTTTATAGAGCTTGCAGACTGGTGGGGCAGATAAAAAAAAATGGAGCAAGTATTTAATTGTTCTATAATGAGGGATATAAAAAAGAAGACAGAATCCTACAGTATAAAGTGGGGAGGAAAAAATGGAGGACCTTCAGGTTTTCTATTTCTTTCTCTCCCTATACCCTAAGGTATGAGGTAAGAGGGAAGTGCTATGATGGTTTCACTGGGCACAAAGATTTACATTCTTTTGGTGAGAATCAGTAATTCATTAGAAATATTTTTCTAGACATGTATCATAACTTTGTAACTTGCAAAGGTGGAAGATTATTGTTAGATTTGAGTTCAGTTATCATGTAATATGGCTGAATGGTAAAGCAACGGGGAAACAATTTTGTGAATCAATAGAATGTAAAAATAGTTGAGATAACTCAGATAGCATGGGTAGAAAAAGGAGAGAAGACCTAAGGGAAAAAAAACCAAGGAACATTGGTATTTAGTCAGCAGAGGAAGAACTATAAAGATCGAGGAGGAGAGATCAGAAATAGAAGAGAAAAACTAGCAAACTGATATTAGAGCAGTGATGGGAAAAAAGTCATTTTAGTTTTGGGGTTCACAAAACTTAAGGAGGTGCTAAAAACCCAGTAATTAAGATAAATAATATTTAAATACAATAATTAAAAATATTACCGAACCATCATTACCAAACCATCAAACTTCTTAAAAATTTTAAAAAATTTAATTTTTTTTCCTTTTTTTAAAATTTAATTTATATCCTATACATTATTATGTATCCCTCATAGGCCAAACTATCAAACTTTTAAGTAAAGACATGATTGGATTAATAAATTTTCCTTTTGCCTCAGACTTCAATAAGCCTCCTCAGGACACTATTATACTATTACATTTAGAAACCTTTTATATTTAGAACTTTGATACTTTGTACATATAGAAAATGGAATAATAAAATGTGATAAATATGACTGAGAAGTCAGTCAATGGTTGAAATAATTATACTGGGATTAGGGATAAGCTATTGTTATTGGGTGTTTCTCTACCTTATTTAATAATTGTAATGAAGGCGATCTTATTGTCTCTGCAAACATAATCACCACCTTCTAAAAAGCTGAGTTCTGAACTAGGAGATTGTATAAACAGACCTTTTTTTCTTAAAAATTATTTTTATTGTGGTCAAACACATGAAACATAAAATTCACCATGATAGACATTATGTAATGTAACCATCACTACCATCCATCTCCAGAACTCTTCATCTTTTAAAACTGAAACTGTGTCCATTAAAAGGCTTTTTTGTATTTAAAATTTATTTTGTGGCCTCCTTGGTGGAGCAAGGTGTTAAGTCTCAGCACTATGAAGCTATCAGCAGCCAGAGCAGCATGAGTTCGATCCCTGGCCAGGAGCTAACCCACGTGGCAAAGCAGATCTCTCCTGTCTTACCCGCTGTTCCCCTCAGCAGCTTATTTCAGTAGATTTGCCTGTTTTGCTGCCCACTCTGTCTCTGATGAATCCTCTCACACACACCCCCCTACCTCTTGTCTACACCCCAGCTCTTGTATGCATAAACAAATAAATCTTTAAAAAACATAAAATCTATTTTGGTTGATATTGGCATAGTCATTTTTGTTCTCTTTTAGTTAATATTTTGCATGGGATATCTTTTTTCATTCTTTCACTTTCAACTTACAAGTGTCTTTGGATCTAAAGAAAACTCTTGTACAGAGTGTATAGTTGGATCTAGCTTTTTGTTTTAGTTCAGACTTTCTGCCAATCTCTGTCTCTAGACTGGCAAGTCTAATCCATTTACATTTAAAGTAATTGCTTATAACGAAGGAGTTCTGTCATTTTGCTATTCATTTTTTATATGCCTTCTGATTTTTTTCTCTTATTACCTCAGTTAAGAGCTGAAGTTGACTGAAAGCAAATGCCATTTACTGTCAAAACCATTCCTTGTAAGCTGCAAGCTTTTAAGACTCCAGAGTTCCAAAATAGTTATTTCAGACAGAACTTGCCAATGTCACTATTGTATGGGTGGGAAGACAGATTCCTGGTGCTTCCTCCTCCACCATCTTCCCAGGGTCTTCTCTCTCTAAATATTGTTAACCTCACAGTACCCTTCATCTTAACTTTATGGCAAAATGAAATAATAACTTGTTTTATAAATTTTTATTTTTATTTTTTAAAAGATTTATTTTATTTATTTATGCATACAAGAACTGGGGTCCAGGCCAGAGGTGTGGGGAGGGGGGTGAGAAGATTCACCAGAGACAGAGTGGGGAGCAAAACAGGCAGATCTACTGAAATACACTGCTGAGGGGAGCAGCAGGGAGATAGGAGAGGGCTGCTGCACCATGTAGACTAGCTCCCTGGCTGGTGATCGAACTCATGCTGCAGTACCTGGTGATAGCTTGATAGCACTGAGACTCCAACCCCTGCACCACCAGGGAAGCCCCCTATACATTCTTTTTTATAAGTTCTCTGAATGGACCCTGCTCTTGCTTAAATCTAATGAGCAGGCATATCTGATACCAAAATACAGGTTTGGGAGCCAGGTAACTAGGTAAGATTGCTAAATACATTCATGTTTACCCTTGAGACAAGTCAATTGGTACTTTGTAGGTTTTTGTAACTGTTTGGGAGCACTAGATTCTTTTAAAATACTTAGTTTCCTCATGAGCCTTCAGTTTGAAGTGCTAGGTATAAATCAGAACTATATACAATATAATCCCTAGATCCCTATCTAATAAAGATGTTTATCTACATTCCTTCTCAAGGGCTATGATGCTTTTTAATCAGATCATAGCCTCCTTTTACTCTGAGGCTATTTTTTGTTCTAATCATGGTTAAGATACCTCAGAAGATTAGAAGTAACTTGTCATAGCCCAGCCAACCAAAATTGGGAGCTTCAGCTTCATTTCTCAGTATGTCAAAAGCTTAATTACATTCATAAGGTAAAAAAGTTTGACTTAGGTCTCGTAAACTCAATCTCTGTCTTAGAATGACCAAGTGTTGTGGTTAGCTAACAACCGTTTAGGTGGTTGCACGGAAAGTCCTGGTAAACTCCTCAGTACTGACCAAACCTGGACAGTTGCTCACTGTATTTTGCCTATAAATATTTCCTGGATTCCTTTTTTTAAGCCATCTAATTCATCCTTTCAGTCCTAAAATTTGTCTTTGCTAATCTTAAATGTTCTTGCCAAATTTCTGAGGCATTTGTTCAAGGATTATGAACATTCAAGGACTTCTGGAAGTTTAGAGTAAGAGGGAGTTAAGAGATCCTGCACCACAACTATCTCATTTTACAGATGAATAAAACCTCAATTACACTGGAAAGTTCTGGCCATCTTCATTCCACTCTGTTTGTCGTGGTATTAGATTTCTGTGAAGTCTTCAAACATCTCCTTTCCCACTAATTAAAAACAAAGGATTATGTTGGAACATCAGTTACAGTTACAAGAAAAAGTAACATTCTCTTAGTTTTAAATTGTTCAATAATCTTTTTCTAATGCCTCTATTTGCATCATACTCATTTTAACTTCCCTTGTGTGTGAAGTTTAGTGTCTCTCATGAATTACTCATTTCATTTGAGTGTGAAAATACATATGGTCAGGTTAATTAGCATCAATTTTAATAAGATCCCAAAGTAATTTTACACAGTACTTCCTAAGAAGAAAGAAATTAAAGTTGATAACTTAGATAATGTTACCTAAAATAGAAGCAATGCAAAGGGAATGAAAGAAGAAAATAAGCATAAAAATGGAGATAAATAGTGTGTATTCTGTGTGTAATGTATGGATAAGTTTTTCTTTTCAGAATCACACAGTGGGCTTTTTTATTTTAGCTCCAAAGGAAACCAGAGTCCAGTGGTTTTCAAACAAGCAGACTGATCTTGGGAGCTTGTTGAAAATTCAAATGCATGGCTCCCACCCTTGATTTTAATTCAGTAGCTCCGGAGTAGACCTGGGAATCTCTATTTTTAATAGACTTCAAAAGTGATTCAGATGCTATTGATCAATGGAGTGATATGTAGTTCCCACCAAGCTAGGTTATTTCAAGAGGCTTACCTATTTTTCACTTTGAGAAAAGTCTTTAATGGTCATTCCTCTGACTTCACTTTTTGAGATGATAGGTGTCATGCTTCCTTCAAAAAGAGGGTAATTGAGGAAACTAGAGTCATATTCTAATGTGAGTATTGGAGAAAATGAGGACTTTTACCCTCCAGTTTCATTCTGAAAAATACATCAAGGTCCTGAAGTAAGACCTGATGTAGAGTGAGGGTACATTCCTTTAGAGGGCATGTAGGACTGTGGAAGGCAATTCATTCACTCAATACTTGACTATAATGAAGAGAGTGGAGTGGTTCCTGAAAACTGCCTGAGTCCACCATTTTTCAATCCTATTCTGACTTGTGTTGTAGAGACTTTTATGTCTAAACCTTACTTGGTAGAGAAGAAATGGTTGAAGTCTCTTCTCAAACCCATGATAAAAGTACCTCTTACTAAGTATATGTTTATTTGGCCATCTACACATACCCGCATACCCTAAAAAGTCCTCTGGGATTGAACACAAGGTCCAAAGTTCTTTTTTAGCAAAGTGGATTTCCCAGCCCTGTCACTTAATGGTATAACCGAAGATGTGCTTGGTAGTTAATTGGATGAACTGTAAAACTGGAATCCTGACCACTCACGATCATTAAAAATCCCAAGGTACTTTCCTTATGGCAGGTAGAGTCCTGGAATAATTCCAGCCCGGATAATTAAATTAGATTTAGCCCAACTTCCCTTTACACTTTCAATTGGACTCTGTCCCTGTTCTATCCTTAACTGTAGTGAATTTGTATCTTAATAGAGAGCCACCGATTCTACAGATGACTACAATATAGTAACAATGTCTGCTAGTTAATGAGTGAGATTCACAGTGTCATTGGTAAACAGGTATACTTTATACAAGATAGATTGATAGATTGGCATTTCAAGAGACACATTATCAGTCCTGAAAAATTAAGCCTGTTAAACATTTCTATATATAATTAAAAGTACAGGTCCTCTTTTATGGAGGATAAATTTCTTAAAAAAGTAATTAATAAGCCCTCTCTGTTGGTGCAGTGGTTAAGTGCTGCACTGTGGAGCTGTCGGCAGCAATGACCAAGTTCGACCCCGGGCCGGGGAGATTCCCACATGGCACAGCAGACCTCTCCTGCCTCGCCCGCTGCTCCCCTCAGCAGTGTATTTCCGCCAATCTGCCTGTTCTGCTCCCCACTCTGTCTCTGGTGAACCCTCTCGCTGCCCCACGCCTCTGGCCTGAACCCCAACATTGTATGCATACATAAATAAATCTTTTTAAAAAAGTAATTAATAGGCATATTTTCTTAGGTGACTGAATCTATGTGTTTAATAGTAATAATAAACCACACTAAATGTGAAAGTCTTATGAGAGTCACTAGGAGGGGGTAGAGATAAGATTAAAAAAGAGAGATTTCCTGGAAAACAATTGATGGCTCAAAATTTGTGCAGAATTTGATTACATGTTTCTTAATTATAAACACCTTGTCTGCGTCTAATTTTCTATTATGGTTTTCTAAATTGTGAAGTCTTGGAGGGCAGTGTGCTTTCTATTAACCATAAGTTTTTTTTTAGTATCCAAAATTTTTTAATACAAGTGTTTTTTCAAGCAAGTGAAAATTTAGTGAACTATGTATTTACTGAAAATATAGTGCTGTTATATAAGGTGAGCAAACTCCTATGTGATTTTTTTAGCAGGCTGTCTGTTTCTGGGAAGTAAGACTCTCTGAAATATGTTTAAAGGTATGAATAAAATGTTACTTCTTTTTTTTTTTAAATCAGTGGTTATTGCTGGTGGGATTATTTTTTTTCCTTTTAATATATTTTTTATTCATATAATTTACATTATTGTGTCTTCCCCATAGGTTACCCACCACCGATTCACCCGTGCACCATCACCATAGTCCCTTGTGCTCTTTTTTCCCCCTTTTTGAGCTCTTATCCTCCCCCTCCCTTGCTGAATGTCTCTTTCTTATTTGGTTTGCCTATATTCCTGTTACAAGTGAAACCATTTGATACTTTTCTCTTTCTTTCTGGCTTATTTCGCTGACCATGATCCCTTCTCGCTCCATCCATATTGCTGCAAATTGCATATGTTTGTCTTTTTTGAATGTTGAGTAGTATTTCATTGTGTTTATGTACCATATCTTCTTGATCCAATCATCTATTTTTTGGCATCTGTGTTATTTCTTATTGTGAATAATAACTTGAAAATTACTTAGCTATTTGAAATGCATTTAACCTACAACCTGTTAATAAACCAAAAAGTCCTTTATTTGGTATACAGATTAATTCATATATATTCAGGAAGCAAAATATACTTTCTAATTTGTATGGTTTGTCAACACATTTGAGACTAAGTCCAGGTGGAGACTGTTTTTGCTTGCTTCTGTTGTTATTGTTTTCTATTTCAGATATTATGCCTGGCTCAAAATTTCATAACTTAAAAGCAAAGTGAATCAAACACACACACAGTGCTTAAAATTTGAAAATTTCGTAATTAATTTTTAGGTATCTCTTTTTTAACCCACAATAAATATTGCTTTACTTCAATTAGATAGAAGAGGAAAAAGATAGAAATCAGAAGAAACTGGTTTTCATTGTAAGAAAACTGATTTTATTACCTGGGCTAAGGAAGAATTTTTTGAAAGGGCATTAAGAATTCTTATAAAAATGTTTTAAATATAAATATATTCCTATAATGAAAATAAGTGGAATATTATCCTCAGAAGGTCTTTCATAATTTAACAAAAATTTTCAGAAATATAGATGGCTTGCAAATGACTCTGTCTTGTGCTTTAAAAATATATACACAGATAGGTGGAATTTTGTGTTTGCTTATTTATTTATTTATCCTAATAGTAAAAATTTAAAATCCCTCAGAATGGAAAAAAGACAGACTGAGTGCATCCATTTGTGTTATTCCTTATAGATGGTTTAAAATGACTTAATGGAATTTTGGCTACAAGTGACTGATTGAAATATGTGTTCCTTTCCTTTCCTCTAGAGATTTTCTAAAATGAAAGTAAAGAATAAAAACTCTTTATACTGACAAGTTCAAAGAGAATGGTATAGAGGTCATTCTTTAATGGAAGAATTTCATATTATTAATGTCATAGGGATCTACCCTTCTAAAAATGAACACTTAGTCCTTCCAAGATGGAAGGGGGCTGATGTAATAACTATATTGTAGTTCCAAATAACTGTTAATTTCCATTATGCTTTCTTCTTTGACCAATTCAAAATTCAGACTTTCCCCCTTAATTTTAAAACACTTTCTAGTTTTTTGTTACTGATTTCTACATTGCATTTGGAAATTATGTATTCTATTTTTATTATTTTTAGTAGTTTTCCTGGAAATTACAATATAATATTTAATTCATCAAAGTCCAAGATTAATCAATGCCTTTATTCTTTTCTTGGACAGTACAAGGTCCTTAGGACACCTTCACCTCATGTACCTCACTCCTGTCTTATATAGTATTGTTGTCATGAGATGATTAACTGATTGAATAATACTGTTGTTTTATATGGACAATGCTTATTTATTTTTATCCACGTACTTACCACATAATATTGTTTATTTTGTTTGTCTTCTTTATTATTCCATCTAGTTGAATTTTCCTTTTGTCCCAAACATACCATTTAGAGTTTTCTTTACTGAATTTCTATTTGTAGTGAAGTGACTGTTTTTGCTAACCTGCAAATAACTTTATTGTGCATTTATTCATGAATGATTACTGTTGTTAAATTCCACTTGGCCAATATTCTCCTTTAGCACATTGACGATAATGGTTCTGCTATCTTTTGGCTTCCAATGTTGCTGTAGATAAGTTAACTGCCAGGTTATTATTCATTGTTTAGTTAATTTCCTTCTTCTCTCTGGATACTCTTGTGATTTTAAAAATTTATAGTTTTTGAAGTTCTGCTCTTTCATCATGATATATGTCAATTTGAATTTCTTTTCATTTATCCTATTTGCCACATCCAGAGAATTTTTACATTTTGCATTGCTTCTATCAGGCAACAACAAATATCAGTCTGGGATCACATTAACTACATTCCCTGTTCCACCCAACTGATAACGCTTTGCATTTTTTTGAAATTATAGTTCTTTGGAATCTTAGGTTACTGAGGAGGAGTTTCTATTAGAATCTCCACAGTGTGTGGACTCTAGGTGTTGGTTTTATAGCCTTGGGTTGTCAAATGCCATTAAGGCAGTATTGCTTTTGTGCATGCTTAGATCTCTGGTGTCTGAGTTCACTAGTCAACAAATTTTTACGAAAGTCATGTTACTGAAATGAAATTAGTCATTTCCTATCAATTTATATGTGCTCAACACAAATATGACAGTCAAATTCTAATTTTGGCTCTAGTTTTTTTTTTATAATCTGCAATAAATTAATGTTTACAGAACAAAATACATGCCAATAGTAATAGGCCTCAGGTTAATACCTGCAAAAAATCAAGTCTTAGACTACTTCTTAGATATCTTCGCATGTCTCTTGTGCAGCTGTTCAGGAGCATCTCTGGGGAGTGTCCAGCTGTAGTCAGCCAGCATTGTAGTGGACTATTTTCCATGGTATCTTTGTTCCATTGATGCGATATCTTGATGAAAACATTCGCCATGTTCATCACTAACCATACCACAGTTTTCAGGGAAGAAATCCAGACGGTAATGAAGGAAGTGGATCTTTAGAGACATATTGCAGCCAAGTTTCTGATACTGCATCAGCATGTCTTCTACTAGTTCCTCGTAGTTTTCTGCCCTGACATTCCCAAGAAAGTTTGTAGACACTAGGCGAAAAGCATTCCATGCTTGTTTCGCATCACCCTGCAGCAAGTTGTTGAACCGGTCATCTCTGAAGAGCTCTCGAATCTGAGGACCCACAGAAACTCCCTCTTTATCTTTGCTTTGCTGAGTCAAGGAAATTTTTCATGCAGGTATCAGAAAGCTGGCAAGGTCCAGTTCATGGCTTTCACGAAATCCTTCATCAAACCTAGTTTGATGTGAAGGGGTGGTAGCAGGATTTTGTGAGCCTTGACCGGAGCTGGGTACTGGATATTCTTCTCTCCAACTGCTGCATTTTGTCTGTGAGTCCATTCCTTCCACAAGTAGTGCAATTCACTTGCTGGGCTTCCCACTCACGTAAGAAACACATGTATTTTGTATCTCCCTGCTGCAGTGCCATTAAAAGGTAAGTAGCTTCAAATCACCACAGACATGCCAGCTGTACTTGTTATACTCAATGGAATTCAGTAGCTGCTTTAAGTTATCGTATGTTTCTTTCATGTGGACAGCATGCGCTACTAGAATAGATGGAAGACAGTTTCCATTGTGCAAAAGCACAGCCTTAAGACTCAGTTTCGAAGAGTCTAGAAATAGTCTCCATTCTTGTGGGTCATGAGTGATTTCTAAGGCATTCATAAGGCCCTGAATATCGGAACAGAATACCAGAGTACTTTCCTTTCTGAAGAAAGGCTTCAACTGCTGGTGGCGCTTTCGATATCAAGTAATTGTGACCTCTTCTAGAAGATTCCAATCTTGGAGTCTTGATCCTAGCAATTCTGCTTGTTCTTGGATAGGTCCAAATCATGAATCAGGTCATTTAGTTCTTCCTGTGTTAGTCTGTGTGGGGTTGATGATGCACCACAGTGAAAATCTGGATCACTGCATGCTGATGGAACAGAAGAACAGGTCAGCTCACCCTTATCCTCATCAGACGAATCAAGAGAATATTCTGCTGGATGTTCTGGAATAGGAAGTCCCTCACCATGTGGAACTGGTCTCAATGGAGATGGACTGTTTGGGTAGACTATTCTCGACTTCTTTTGCTTCATTATTCCATTGAAAAGAGGAGGAACCAAGCAGAAGTAATAACCTTTTATGTGGTTGCTTGGCTCTCTCCACACCATTGGGACTGCAAACAGCATTGATGGTCTTTTGCCATTTAACCACTGTGAAAGCTGTGTTGTACATGTAGCACAGCATATATTCAGGGCCCAAGACTTGTTTTGGTCACCAACCTTGCATCTGAAGTCAAGATGATAACCCATCTTCACTTGAGAAGTGATACTTTTCTTCTGGTTGGCAAATGTCACTTCCCCACAAACAGAACAGAAATTGTTCACGATATTAGCACACTTTCGAGGCATGACTGTTCTATATTGGCCTAAATGGATAAAATAATAACAGTTCTATGGAACAGTAGCTTAAACTGTCTCGCACAAAGTTTGAAATATTTTCAATGCTCAACCTTTCTGACAGGGCCTCCTATAGTGCACTGCTGACATCAGCTTACTTCAGCAGCCGCCTGGCAGTAGTATTGCATTGCATCAGAAAATGATGCAGTCAACTCTGGAATCTGTGTGCATGATGGTATTATGCAATGAGATGCAATATGACATCATTCTAGGCTGATTTAGGATGTTGTTGCAGTCCTATTGGATAAATTGACCTGGTAAAACATATAAAATGAATTATATGAAATATCTTCAAAACAAGAGCTAATAAAAAATTTTCAGCTTATATTCATGTTCAGTACACCAAGATACTACAGATTAGGGCCTTTTAAAGAAAGTAACAATCTCAATATTGACCAGTGTTTCCTTTCAACTTTGGTTTGGTAATTGCTAAATATCTTGTAGTCTCTGTTGCCTTAAAGAAAATTAATCAAACAAATGTTTGATTTGTTGATTTTAGACTTCAGTGAGATGGTGGTCTGAATAGGCTTATCTGTTTTTGGAAACTAAAAGATGTCAATATAAT
Organism: Scalopus aquaticus; assembly: GCA_004024925.1. Classification (NCBI taxonomy): domain Eukaryota; kingdom Metazoa; phylum Chordata; class Mammalia; order Eulipotyphla; family Talpidae; genus Scalopus; species Scalopus aquaticus. Next base: position 41,080 of record PVIJ01009601.1, on the reverse strand, counting down.
TCTGGAATCAGAAAATATATATGATAGAGATAACTGGTACATCTAAGTGATAGAATTTTACAACTGAGTGTTTTCAGACTAGAACATAGAATGACAGGACTTTGATTTTCCCCTTTAGAAACCCACCATCTTTAGGTTGAGAAATATCTGATAAGGAGGAGAGATGTAAGGCCTAAGTGAGATCAGTTTCAACCCTTTGCATACCCCTTTATATGACAATAAACAATATTTTTCTAAAGACAAATGGAAAGATATTATTTTCTTTCAGTATGACTGATCAAAATTAATTTTTATTAATAATAATTTCCTAGTAATTATGACACACAGATTCCATAGGATTGTAGCCAAATTTGGCTACACATTTCTTTATTGTAGAGTTCATATTTTATCATGCAAGACTAATTTTAAATTCTCTTAATCAACAATGGTAATTAATCATAATAAATTCAAATGCATTTAAAAGCTTTCCTCATGTTGTGGTGAACTACACATCTATTAACAAAGATGTGTAGGTGTTCTGTTGTAGGACACCTATGTTTGTTTTGTGTGCTACTTAATCTGGAACTGCCAGATTTCATCAAGACAAGATACAATTGACACAATAAAATATGCTCTGATAGCTGAGATAAAATTAGTGAATTTACACACAGACATGTCCATCAACTCTAGTGTTGCTATAGGTTTGTGGCTCACAAATACAGGAATTATGATAATTTCTGTTTGACATGAGTACAATAAAACTAAAACTAAAAATTCTATGATTTATTTCAAATTGAATAATGATGACAGGAGAAAATTCCAATGAAAATCAAATTCTTTGCTTATAATTTTTGGTTATACTATATACTATGTACTATATTTTTGGTTATACTATATTTTTTGGTCAGAAAAATTTTCCACAGGCTGATTTCTGGCTCTATAACTTTAAAACTTGTTTCTTTTCCACTTCTACAGATTTTTGGCCCTGCATATTCATAGAACACATTCATATTGTTATATTACCTCTGTGTTTATTAAAGTTACACAAGTCAGTGCAATTGGCAGTATTCCTGGGAGGCATCCTCTATTGATATGACTAGTGAAACCCTGACTACATAGAGCCTAGGAAACACATAAATATACCCACCAAACCCAAACTAAATGTCCTCCCCACTTCATTTCCCCTTATTTGGATTACAAAAATGTTTGCCATCTTTAATGTCCTATCTAACATGAAGAAAACAGCAGAAGGAATGCAGGAGAAAGATTCCTCTATCTCCAAAAGACAAAATCAAACAGCTACAAATATTTGAATGATTTTAAAGCCACTTGACAATTAAATATATAATGTTGTTGATTTTAATAATATAAATTTTTGAAAGTCCTTATGTAAAAGGATTAAAAACAACCCACTCATGGCTCTTGCCACCTGTGTCAGCCACTAAAATCAATCATCAAAATAAAATAAATGTAGAGCCAGACTTTTGAATTGTGTAACCAAGAATTATTAAAGATTAATGAAAATATATTAATTGGGGTCAGTAATCTAAAGGAGTCCATAGAAATGACGTCATAACTGAGTCTGAAAAACTGGATCAAATAAACTACATAATTGAAATTATAATAGTTGATGGCTTGCAACCCAAAATTACATTTAGACAGTAGTGAAGTCTAGTTTTATAGATTCAAATTAACTGTGTACCACTGAAAGCTAATATGTTATTTTTTAAATGTAGCTGATTTTTATACATCAATTTTGAAAATTTTGTTACCTTATGTTGGAATTTAAAATATTGGAATGTCCATCCAAATAAAGCACTTAAAAAGTCTTAAAAAATATATTAAGTCACATTGCTCTGATTAAAAATACCAAGTTTTTTCACAGAAGACAAAAACAATTTTTGTACCATAAATACATAAAATTATTTACAACGTTATTTAACCCTTTAAAATGTTATATAAGTATATATATATGTCAGCGTTACACATGCATTATGTGTATGTATATGTGTCTGTGGACATATATCTATATATCTATGTCTATAGATATCTCTATATATAGATATATATCTATATATCTATATCTATATATATACATAGATACACACACACACGCACACACACACACATACACATTGGGGGTTGTGCTCAAGGTCCTTACCAATACTGTGTTCAAGATGGGTATTATTGAATCAGGTATTAAAGAGTTTCAAAATGTCATCCCAAAGGACCCTTTCTCGTTAATTAGCTGAATTATCCACAATATCTAAAACAAATCTTTATATTCTCACCCTAGTGTCATTATCCAAATAAATCTTACCCTGACTTCTAATTTGGAATATCCTCTTTTCTTTTGTCTAACTCAAATATTATCTATCCTAAAGAATATGTTCTTTAGAGACAGATTTATGATTTATTGACTTCTTTAGTTTTTAGAGTTCTCTTTATATTTTTAAAAAAGATTTATTTATTTTTGCATTCAAGCAAAAATGGGTGCAGGCCAGAGGTGTGGGGTGGTCAGACGTTTCACCAGAGACAGAGTGGGGAGCAGAACAGGTAGACCGACCAAAATACACTGCTGAGGGGAGCAGTGGGCGAGGCAGGAGAGGTCTGCTGTGCCATGTGGGAATCTCCCCTGCCAGGCATTGAACTCCCGCCGCAGCCGCTGAGAGCTTCACAGTGCTGAGCTCAACCCATTGCGCCACCAGAGAGGCCCGAGTTCTCTTATTTTGTTAAATGAATAGTACATACTATTTTAACATGTTCTGAGTACTGACAACCTATTTTAAAACACCTTTTATTATTTGTTTTAATGTATATATCTTATTTTAATAAATTCTCAAAGGCAAAAACTTTCTCTTATTCTTTTGCATTCCCAGAGGACCTAACACAAATCTTTCAAAATAGTAGATCTTCTATGAAGATTCATGAAATGGTTACCATTTTTTGGAAAAAAAATCAAGTTGAGGGGGAGGAGATAGTTTGGAGTTCACAAAACCCTCTGTGGGGAAAAGGTATGTGTGAAGGTAATTATAATGATAGTTTTTCTTCCTAGTGGGAGAAAATTCTCCCCTTTACATCTCTCTCCTGTGTTGAGAATATAGTCCTCAAGGTGAATTTCAAGTAAGCAGTATGCACTAGAATCTTGAAACTGTGGTAGTACAGGAGAAGAATGGCTTTATTTAAGTCACAGTAACATTAATACAGTCTCTTTCCAACCAGTGTAATTGACCTTCTCAACAACTTACTTCTCTGTCTTACTTATCATAAAATCGTGTTTACCAACAAAGGCAGGTAGAGGGTAGGGCTTTGTCCATCTATTCATGTTAGTTTGGCATCCCTGTGGAAAGAAAACAAATTAATTAAAAAATCCTGTTTCCTTTTTAACTATCATTGTGGTTGCTCCTTTCAGTTTTGCCTTTTTGGAAGTGCACTTTCACTGTGCCTGAACATGTTGGTTCTTTTTTAACAGCAGAGGTCCTCCTTGCTCAGCAGTCCTCCAAGACCTAGTAAGTACTTATCTTAAAAGTGTGCGATAGTCAGAAACCGCATAACCTAAATAGATTATTAAAAAGTGACTGTCTGTGCTGTAGCTGGGTTTATGATGTCTTTTCATCTCTACATCTGCCGACATCTCAAGGTTCTAATTAGTTACCAGTCAGGGTAAAAGCTTAGAATAAGCAGCATTGTGCCTGGAGTTACTATGTGAAAGTATATGCAAATTACTTGGGTTAAAGGCAAGAAATAGTCTGTATTTTAGAGAATGAAAAACTATATTAATCTAGGATTATCAAACACTGATAAATGTGTTATTGTCCTTGTCATGATGCCAGACAGAATAATAGCATGATGGTCAATCCAGAGTTCCTGGGCACTGGTGACACAGGTTGGCTTTGGCCGGATTAGTTCCCTTGAATCAACAGGGAGTGCCAAGAACGAAGCCTTATACTAATCTGAGTGTGTCTGGGGTCCCAAGCCCATGAGATCAGGACAAGCTCTACCCTGTGCCACCCACCTTTTCCCATCTGTATCCATCTCCTACTGTGTTATCAGACACACCAGATGGAGCTTCCTGTGCAATCGTTAATTATTATTATTATTTTTATCTCTTCACCCATAATGTCTCTAAATCTTCTGGCACTGCAACTGTTGTCTTTGTTGGAAAGAGATGATAGCCTTCTGAGATGGTGATGGTGGCATTTCTTTGTGAGCTCTTAGGAGCAATGTGGATACTATTTAAGTTTTAAAAAATAATAATTATGTCCTGACACTTTAAAAAAGTAAATTTCTTTGTAATTAGTTCTAGTGTTTAGGATTGCTTTGAAATTCACCAGGGCTTTTCCTCTAAACAAGGAGAAAAAAATTCAGCTTATTTCTCTTAGTTTGAGATCCTTTGGGATGAAAAGCACTATAGAAATGTAAGCTATTATTAATCCGCCCCTTCTTCAGACACATGTCGACGGGGGCTCTAAAATGTATATCAGCTGACGGTGTGTCTTGGTTCAAAGGAAGCTGCAAAATTATTTTTAAGCATGTACTGTGAACTTACTCAAAGCCTGTCTATTTCCATGGAAATTTAGAAATGGCATCCTATGGTTGAGGCTCCTGTTGATTTTAATAGTTATGTCAGATGCAACTATATGGATGCTACCTCTTAGATAATACCTAATTCTTTCTCTAAGTGGTCTGTATAGCAAGAGTGGGGAATGGGTTTGATACTGCTTAGAACTTGCAAATTCCCTCCAAATGCAAAGTTTTGCATTTCAAAATAGGACTTGGATGACTGTTATCTCTTTTGTAATTGCCTTACAGGTATTGCATTGTTAGAAGAAGATAAAGTCTTCATGTCTTGCCCAATGTAGCTTTACTGGCTGTGTGCCTAGTTGGAATTTTTGCACAGCACTTCCTTTTCCAATTCTGCCTTGCAACTATGTTGACTGACCCCAAACAATCCTGAAATTATGGTTAATTACCATTATCTTCTGGGAGCACATTAAGTATCTGCCTGTGTGTGTCTCTGTGTTTGACACTGCATAGGCAAGAGAGACAGCTCAAGACCACCCCAATGCAGATAAATTTGTGGAGAATGTGGTAGGAATTCACAAACTCTGAGCACATAGGAATAGACAAAGCTACAGATTTGCATTGCATATCAGTTAATAAAAGCGCATTCGGTGAATTTTTGTGTTTTCTAGGGTAAGATATGTGGAAATCTGGTATATATCATTGTAATTTGTAAATGAATGAAAGCACTAGAGTCATTTTTATTTCCTGGTCCCTGAAGAATTTTAGAAGTCTTAGGTTAGTTGCATGGTAATCATCAAGCCATCTTTCCAAGATCCCACTTGGACCTTATTTACTATACAGTTCTATAAGGCAAAACACTTCACTGTGTGTTTCATCATCTATTCCCCCTGAAATTCAGTGGTGTAAATAATGATCATTTTTTTGCTTATGTTTGTCCAGTTTTTGTTCTCTTTGGTTTTAGATTTGTAAGGATTAAATTGACATATCTTCTAGGGAGATTCTGTGACCATGTTCAATTTACTCTAAGCCCATCCAGCATGTCCTTTATTTCTGTTATAGTACTTTTGATCATCAGTATTTCTTTTGATTATTTTTTAGGGATTTTCATCTCTCTGTTTACATTGTCCCTCTGTTCTTGCATGCTGTCTATTTTAGCCACTAGAGCTCCTAGTATGCTTTTAAATTTAATTTAATATGTTATAGATGATAAAGCCCGCATTAGTTATATGTTTTTTTGTTTCCTTGTTCATTTTTACCTGACGAGCCTATCCCTTAGCACTGTATCTGTTTTTCATCTATAACGTGAGGTTATTGACAAGTACTTTTGAAGGTTATTGAAATAAATAGGCCCATAGTAATGTGGTGGTGAGGTGTGAGGGGAGGGAGTCTTCTATAGATCTATGATTAGTTCTCAGTCTTTTAATGAGTCTTTCCTCTGGATTAGGAACTTTAACAAATGCTTCTGTTTTTCTCACCTCTTATAGATGCAGTAGCTAAGGTGGACTAGAGTTGGGAATTTCCTTTTCTATAAGTTAGTTAGGCTCTGATAAAACCTGCTAGGGCAGGTTAGGCCCTAGTCAACCAGTTTCCTCTGAGAGGAGGTCTTTCCAAGAACAGAGTGTTCTTGCTTTAGTTATTTCAAAATAATTCTATTTCCTTTCCTTCCGCTATAAGCACAAGATTTTTCTCCGATATTTACTATAGCAAACTTGTTGTGCTTTGGAGATAAATCTCACAAAATAGTGGAGACTCCCTATGACTGGGTTCTCCTGGAGTTGGCAATTCACAGACTTGGTACTTATCTGATATAGCCAGCTAAGGGCACCTCAGTTGTCAGGACATGAGTCCTCTCCATCCGGCCTGTCTGGGCTTCTTTATAGCAAGATGGTTCAGGGCTGTCAGGTTCCTTGTATTGTGGCTAGCTTCCCCCAGATGAAAAAGCAGGCGCTCCAGACCTTTTTAAGTCTGAATCTGGCAGAGCATAACTTCTGCCAGGTCACAGGGCAACTCAGATTTCAGGGGTGGGGCCACAAAAGACTGTGAATACTGGGTGTATCAATGGCATAGTCTTCCTGTTTAGATACCTAGTTCTAGTGACTAACCCTGCCCTGATACCCCCATTCTTAATTTGAATTCCTCAAAGTTTTTAAGCTCCTGCCTTCCTCTTGCCAGGATTTCCAAGGACTGAAGTTTTTTTCCTTCAATTTTGTCCTTATGGCACCTACTAAATACTTTGCTTTGCCTTGTTGACATAACCAGGAAGTTTTCTATAGGTTCTCTACCGATTGCCTGGGTCTTCACTCTCAGAGAGCGGAATATAACCTGGAATGTGGAATAGTGTGCCAAGCTTTGTGGGGAATTGCAAAAGAAAAATAGCTATCATCTTTTCTGAAAGTTGATTTTACTAAAATGTAGATACTTAAAAATTTTCACTTATTTTTTTTATAAAAGAAAATGTGAATATATTATGGAATAAAGTGTTCATTTGAATTTCTAAGATAGAACACAAGGCTTTAAGGACATTTAAAGCCTAGTGAGGCCTTCAGACTATACCCCCAACTGCAAGGAACATTTGTGTATTCTTTCATATCACCACAGGTCTATTTTTGTTTCTGGAGACTCTACTTTTTGTCTTGCTTATCCTGCCATACCTCCAAGTCCAGATTAGACTACATAATGGCCTGGGTTCTGACTGTGCTACTTATGCTCCCTTTTTGTCTATAACAACTTCCTTTTAAAGGGAGAAAGCTATTCCTTGAAGGAGAAGGAAAAATACATTTTTTTTCTGTGCCCTTTTTCTAAGGCTTCTATCCTATTATAAACATTTTTCACATTAAAACCAGACTCTGACCTCTGTTCTCTGTAAGTCTCCTGTCACTTCTTTCCCAGCTCTCACTGCCACTGGCAACTGGACTGTATTGCTTTGAATGAAAACCCCAGAGGCTCAGGGTTTTCTCCTCTGTTGTTCTTGCTTGGTTGAGGGCTACTGTTGTGCTGTTAGCAACCTCTGCAGTTCCTCATTTCTGACTGACTACTGAATTCTGTGAAGTCTCTGAAGGCTACTCTGTACCGCAGGCTGAGGTAGCTACTGTGGACCCGTCTCGTTTCCCAGTGGCGAAAAGGTGGTGCCTAGCGAAAACACTGGGACACTTTAGACAGACTCAGGAATGCCAGCAAATTGTCTCCTCTGCATGCAGCAGTCTGGAGCCTCCAGTTATAAGAGAATCAGGATACTGGAGCCTTTGCTGAAGTGGGTGACATGAAATAGTGGCCTGTGGTAGGTGCTTGCTGGCATCATAGTTGCTGGCAGTACATTGGTGAGTTCCAAAGTGTGTTTAATAACTACAGAGGTACAGAGTTGCTCTTTAACATGGTTTGATTTTTGATTCTTAGTCTAAGTCCCAATGTATTCAAATCCTTTTCCCTCTTTCTTAGATTCCATAGCTGTCTTTGAGGTTTTAAGTTGATGAAGCCCAGCCAGTCTCCTGAAAGACCTTAGTAGTCAGAATCAACTGACACCCTCAGCACTAATGATATTGCTCTGGTTAAGTTTTCAAACTCTCAGAACTTCTCTTTTAGAGGTTCATGGTATTACAGAGACAGGCACTAGGGGGATCATTGGATCCTGAACTTTTCTTCTCTATAGTCCTGTCTTTTTTGGATAAGTAGATTTAGAATCTAGTACAGCCAAGCTTTCTGCAAGCAATCTCTGGTGTTGCAAATCTCTTTTAATGCTTCTGAATCCAACACTAGTCTCATCTCAGGGTCTTTATCAAGTTCTCTGGGGCTGAGGATCTCAATGCTAATGATGTCCTTGATGACCCGGAGATCAATAGAACTGAATTCTAGCCTAGTCTTGTTAGAAAGAACTCTTGTCATAGCTGAATGTTTTTCTCACTTATCTTACAAGGGAATGTACATTTTTGAGTTCTCTTGAGAGAGAGCCAAAAGTTCACCCACCACTTTGAACAGATTAGAGCAGAACTAATTTTTGCCTTTTTGTAACCACTGAAGAGTCAATGATAGGTTTGACTTGCCTATGAACCCCATATGTGATGTATACCATCCTTTGAGATACATTTGAATTTCAAAGTGGACTCAAAGCTCTGTTATATTCTCATAATTTTAAGGATCAGTGTGCTATAAGAGCAGATGTTCTGCTGGCTTTGCAAGTCACTTTTCCACAGACTAACTGTGTGGCCTTAGACAAGTTACATAATCCCTTGGGGTCTCACTTTTCTCATTCATAAAAATATGATAAAAATAGTTCCTACTTCAGGGGACATTGGGCGGGGTAAATGAGATGACATGTCTGACAAGTTATAAGCCTCTGTAATTCCTATCATCATCATCATCATCATCATCATCATCATCATCATCATCATCACAATGCTAGTATTTTTGTGCAACTTAAGTCTGGCACACTATTAAACATTTTACATGCTTTACATACAAAAAGGTTATGTTACTGTCATCAGGCTGCTGCTAAGTAACAAATGGGGAAACTGAAACTTTTGCTTGAATCCAAAGTCCATGCTGTTTTTTTTAATTGAGGAAATGTAAGTTTACAACAGTATTTAAGTTTCAGGTGTACAGCTTCTCGCCTCAGTAAAAGTATATATTGCCCCATATCCACCATCAAAGATTTTATTTCCATCCACTATCATCCAACTGACTTCTTCTTGTTCCCATTCTACCTACTTCTTCCACCCATTCTACCTACTCTTACCTCCTTCCACTCTGGTAACCACTGTTCTGTTGTCAAAATTTGAGAATTTGTTTTCTTTGTTTCTTCATATTCTGTGTATGAATGAAATCATAATACAGTACTTGTCTTTCTTTTTCTGGCTTATTTCACATAACATAATCTCCTTATGGTCCATTTATGTCGTCAAAAATGTCAAGATTTCGTCTTCTTTTAAATTTGAGTATTTCATGGTGCATATTTACCACTTCTTTATCCATTTATCCATGAGTGAACACTTAAACTTTCCATATCTTGGCTGTTGTGAATAGGGCTGCAATAAACATGGAAATGCATATGTACTTTTTAAAATATTTTTGTAAGCAAAACATTATTCCATATTACTATTCCTATAAGAAAGGATCACCACTTTCTTTAAGCCAAAGAGCTGGTGAGTAATAAATTAGTTTTTTTCATATTCTTTGAATAAATATCAGAAATTGCTGGATCATATGGGATTTCTATTGGTAACTGCACCAATTATCATTTCTTGTCTTCTTGCCTTTTTTTTGAACTTTTTTAAAAAAAGATTTATTTATTTATGCATAGAGGCTGGGGTACAGGCCAGAGGCGCGGGGTAGCGAGAGGGCACAGAGGAGCAGAACAGGCAAATCGACAGAAATACACTGCTGAGGGGAGCAGCAGGCGAGGCAGGAGAGGTCTGCTGTGCCATGTGGGAATCTCCCTGGCCGGGCGCTGAACTCGAGTCCCCACTGTGAACTCATGTCCCCACTGCCGACAGCTCCACAGCGCAGTGCTTAACTGCTGCACCACCAGGGAGGCCCGTCTTCTTGCCTTTTTGATAATGATAATGGTCATTCTAGCAGGTGTGAGGTGAAATTTCATTTTGGTTTTGATTTGAATTTCCCTAGTAAGAAGTGATGATGAACATCTTTTTTTAATGGAGAAGCATACTGAAGTTTATTTTTTATTTTTATATTTTTTATTTATATCTTTTACATTATTGCGTATTCCCCATGGGCTACCCACTACTAATTCACCCATGAACCATCACCATACTCCCTTGTGCTCTCTTTCCCCCATTTTGAAACTTTATCCTCCCCCTCCCTCGCTGAATGTCTCTCATTTTATTTTTGCCTACTAGTTTTTGTTTTGTTGTTGTTGTTGTTATTTTCTCCTTCTGATCTCTTATTTGGATTCCCAATATTCCTCCTATAGTGAAACCATTTGATATTTTTCTTTTTCCTTCTAGCTTATTTCACTGAGCATGATCCCTTCTAGCTCCATTCATGTTGCTGCGAATTCCATGAGTTTATCTTTTGATTGCTGAATAGTAGTCCATTGTGTATATGTACCACATCTTCTTGATCCAGTCATATATTTTTGGGCATCAGGGTTGTTTCCATAATGATTAACATCTTTTTTGTGTGTCTGTTGGTCATCCCATATGACTTTTTTGATGAAATGCCTATTTAGCATTTCTATTTTTTAAAATTCAAGTTGTTTATGTTTTTGTTGTTGAATTGTATGAGTTTATGTATTATGGCTATTAACCCCTGTCTGATACATATTTTATAAATATCTTCTCTCATTCTGTAGATTGTCTTTTAATTTTAACAATGGTTTCTTTTTCTGTGCAAAAACCTTGTAGCTTGATGTAGTGTCATTTGTTTATTTTTGCTTTTGTTTTCCTTGTCATTGGAGTTAATCCCCAAAGATATCTCTAAAGCCCATGTCAGTTAGCTTATTACCTATGTTTTTGTCTATGTATTTTGGGGTTTTAGGTCTTACATTCAAATCTTTAATACACTTTGGATCTATTTTTGTGTATTGTGTAATATAGTGGTCTGTTTCATTTTTCCTCATGTGACTGTCCAGTTTTCCCACAAATTATTAAAGAAACATTTCTTTATACATTGTAAGCTCTGAACTTCTTGGTCATAAATTAGCTTTCCCTATATATGTTAGCTTATTTATGGGCTCTTAATTCTGTTGTTTGTGTCCCTATTTTTATCCCAATACCATATCGTTTTTACTAATATAGCTTTATTGTATAGTTTGAAGTTAGGGATTGTGATACCCCCATCTTTGTTTTTCTCAAGATTCAAAATGTATGCTCTCACTCTTGGTAGCTCCTTCCCATAAAACTAATCATAAGAATCCTTTGGAGGAAGATGGTGCAATGACTGGTCTGGCTTCCTTAACAGCTTATCCACCAATTCTCTAGGTTAGAGTAAATGTCCAACTTAAACTTAGATCTTGCCAACACTTCACTCTAGTTGAGGAGAATATTAACAGACCATGAGATATCCTAATACTAACTCTACTCAGATTCTACCAACTTGTGATAGAGCCTCTGTATTGGACCCAAGCTCTGATAATTAAACCCTTGTCATATTTCTTTCTTAGGTTCCACCTGTGCCTTAGTTCCTCAAGAGCCACACTTCACTTGTTGTCAATCCATGATATACATATTTTTGATCCTGATCACTTATCTGTCCTCTGACATTGATCTGTCCTCTGGCTAGGAAACCTGATCAGTCTGTCTAACATTTTTTCTATGATGTACAAAGTGATACTTTCTGGGTTAACTTCTTAGCCTGAATGAATATTTTCATTCAATCATTCAATAATATTGAATGAACACGACTTTAAACATCCTGACCTGAAGATACCCCCAAGGTCCTTTAGTCATTCTCACGTTTAGAGCCTTCTCATAGTATGAGAAAGTCCTTATTTCTCCTACGACATAGCTCTTGGGATTGCCACAACCTCATTCTCACTTGCTTTTTTTAACAATTCCTGGACATTCTACAGTCTAAGGGAACTCTCAAATGTACCTGTATTACTTAGAAACTTAAGATCTTAGGACAGTTCTAACCACTAGGTCTATCTAAAAAAAGAAGTGACACAGAATAAAGGCACTGAACTTGAGGTATATTGTGTTAACAGAGGGATAGACTCTTCTGTTTGTGGTTTGTTCTGCTCAAAAGCGTACAGGCAAATAATCAATGTATAGGAAGCTTCACCTGTAAAAACAATTTCATGAAATAGGTCCCAATACTTTGTTTTGGTGGCAAGGGTAAGTCCTAGAACATAGTGAAAATGTACTGGGATTTTGCTCCTTTGCTTATAACAGACTTTAATAAAGAGATCTTGTTAGTTTTTCACTAAGAATGCCCCACGGATATATTTGGCAATCTCAGGCTATATTTAACAGTGTCCTAACAGGATTTCAACAGACAGGTTTCATGCATTATAACAGTGTGCCCTTGGAATGACAAACCAGGTAGTTAAGTTGATTAATGGAGGGTATGGTTAGTCACCACTTTGAATAAAACAAAGTCAGAGGGGTCAATAAAGGAACTCTTTCTCAGGGCCACTGTTATCACTCCTACTAAAATATTAACATTGTCCATTCCCTAGTCACCTCACTAATCAATTCTTCTTTCATATGAATTTAGTTTTTAGGCCAGGATCTTTTCTAAAGCTTGCCCAAGCAAACAAGATAAATCACAGGTGGCAATCACATTGAATGACAGTCACAGTGTCAACTCTCTTGCAAAACTCTAAGTAGGGTCTATGAGAAAGAACTGTCTTTCATAGGTTAAAAAAAAGGTACAACCAGTGCCAAGCCCCTCCATCTTTCTAATTTGAAAAAATCAGTGCATTTTTCAGTCTCACTCATGTTATCTTTAAGGATCTATACAGTTAGTGAACAAAGTTCTCTTGGACAAGCATATCTCAAGGTTCACAGATTATCCAAACATGATTTTTTCTTTGTGCTGATTGTGTCCTCCACCTTTGTCACAGTGATTCACACTTCCTGCCAGTGAAACTGGATTTTCTATTTTTTGGGGGAGGGAAGGAGGCTGTTGAAGTATGCTGGGGGCCAGAGGAAAAGTCACATGTAAAAAAGTCAATAAGTCAATGATTATTCCATCTTCCTCTCCATAACTTTAAGGAATAACCCAGTTGAAGGAAGTAGTGATTAATTTAATTCTTTAAGCTAAACTGCCTCTATTTCGGATAGTTAGGTACTTAATTTTCTGTCTCCTTTATTTTTGGATTTGCCAATAAACTATTTTAATATGGGTTGTTTTTGAGTATATTGTAGCGTCTAATGGAAACAAATAAAACTTCTGTTAATGACTTCCAAATTTGTATCTCCATATTTGACTTCCCTTTGCTCTCTAGACTTCTACATTTAATTGACTTAGATTTTCACTTAGATTTGTAATGGACATCGCAAATGCATTGCTTTGATTTATTTTCTCCAGAGCTGTTTCTTGTCCTTAAAAGGCCCATCTCCTTAAGTGGCATCGCTATGTTTAATTAAAGAATGAAATGTAATCCTTAGGTCCCCAAACCTAGGACTTATTCTTGATTCCTCTTCTTACTTCCTATAAAACAACAACCTATTTGTTTCCTTTTCAAATGAGTATCAGTTACGAACACTTATTATCTCCACTGTTATCACTGTGTTCAAGATGCCATCAATCATCTTTCACTTGGGCAATAGCAACGGGATGCCTAAATTCTCACTCTTGCCCTCCTTCAATTTAATCTATAGCCAAAATGTTCATTCCTTTTATTTAGAATAAAATCTAAATCACTCAACATCTCCAAAGACCATATGATGTTTTTATTCTTACTTCTGCTGTTCTTTCCCTTGTTCACACTGCTCTAGCGTCACAGCCTCAAATACTTCAAGATTTTTTTCATCTCAGATCTTGTGGTCTTGTTTTTTCCTTCCCTTGCACTGTTCTTCCCTTAGCTCATGTCTGGCTTGCTCTCTCCATTTGGATCTCAACTCACATGTGCTCACGTCTTCAAAAATGTCCTCTTGACCACTTTGCCATAAACAAACATAATTTAAAACTTGCTTAATATATTTTTTTCCCATGGAAATTAAGTCCAGGGACCTTTTCTGCCTTCCTCGTTTGTATCCCCAGCACCTAGAACAGTGCCTGGAATGTAGTAAGCTTTAACATATATTAAATGAATGGATGACTCTATTTATATTTATAGTGTATTAGGAACTCAACTGGAGAGAATTAAATGTGTCATAGATCAGTAAAGCTTTCAAGCCAGGGTTCAATATTTGGACCATGATAGGGAATAGGGAAGAAGACACTACTGTTTTTTTTGTAAAACCTGAAAGATTTGTATGATATGGAGAGAAACATGAGCATTATATACTGGTTGCTTGGGTAGCTACTATTTAACCTTTTCCATCTTTTAATCAAAAGGCTTAAACTAAAGTAAAATAACAAATTGCTAATTTATTATGTTGAAAGCATTCAAAACACGAGAGCAGGAAATACAAAGCTGCATAATATATGACCCCAAATATTTACATGATGTGGCTGTGTGTAAGACATGGGGTATTAATTAAAAAGTAGTAAGGAAACTTCTTCCACAAATTACAAGTAGTCATTATAATAAGAAGTAATGCATACAAATGTTGTGAAATTATATGCAGTTTGAGTTCTTAGAGCTTCCTGGTGACTTTGCCAATTACAGGTGTAGCTCATGAGCAGTCTGTTCCTTTTATTAAAACCAAAACAAACATTTGAAAAATAAAACCAAACACCATATATATTAAAGGGTGGGAAGCAGTTTAAGCACTTTGTATAAAACAGAGGAGAAAAAGACCTGTTTTGGAATCTGCTGAGGTAAATTTTGTGCTACTTTATGAGCTCATTTCTGGGCACCTGTGGCATTCGAACCCAGCCATGATTCTTGCTGACCCTTTCAGGAGCAAATCATGACTCAATGATGTTCCTAAGGTCAGGTTTTCATGCATGACATTTATAGGAGAGGATGCATTCTGTTACACAGAATTCACCAACCTTAGTCTCAGTCTCTCTGTAACACCTATCCATGTTCTCCTTGGAAATAATATACAGCAGTTGGGAAAACAGTAGTGTGAACTCACTTCTCTTCAGTCATTCCAAAGGAGTAAATGACTTTTTTTTTTTTGAGAGAATTACATGGGGGTTTGATAATTATTGGGGTTTTATTGTTAACAAGTAAGTCTCCTTCTTTGAAATTTCTCCTCTTTAATTTCTTTCTTCTTCTTTTCCTTTGTGTTTGCTTTCCCTTCTCCCGCTGCTCTTCCTGTCCTATTTTCATCCTCCTCGCCTTTGTCTGCTGTCTCCCCAACTCTCTGTGGAGTTGCTGGTTGATGACAATTAGTGAGTAATAAGCCATCAGAGAGCTGAATTCCAAAGTCAACTTTGGGAAACTAAACCACATGCCACAGTGATGCTTTTCCTTCCTTTCTCCTCACACTTCTCCTCTGCATGAACCTAAGACTTAGGTTTTTCTGCCAGTGCCCTCTGATGGAGCAAAGCAGAAGGCAGGAAAAAGGAAACAAATGGGGCTTGACTTAATCACATCAGGAGTTCATTTGTCAGAACACTAGTTAATTTCATAGTATCATGACACATAACATCCTATTTTAGGGCATCTTTAAATCAAGAAGGATCTCACAATTTTTCAGATAGAGTATTCCTGAGGAGGGGCCCTGAAAAGGCATTGCAACCATCTGTCTGCACTTTAGCCAAAAAAACAACTGTTTTCCAAATTTCTAAGGCAGGGTTTGCTTTGGCTGAATTTCATGTGCCTGATAAAATACTGGTCTGGCCTGTTTGTCCTGAGGCAGGATAGAGTGCTTCCAATAAGCAATGACTTTAGAGGGAGTTAGGCTGGCTTTAGAAGGCCCTCGGCCTAACCAATGAGAAATGTGGTTCATTCTTCCAAGTTCCTCCTTGCCCTCTGCAGTTCAGATAAACGACTGGATTCAAGACCTTATTTCAGAACGTTGAGAGGAAGGAGACTCATCAGAATCATAGGACTGGAAAGAACTTTAAAGGTCACTGACCTCCCCACTGACAGGTGTTCCTTCCTTTCTAACTTCTGCCCTCTTTCTGGACAGGGAATTTCCTAGGTCCTGAGATAGCACATCCAATATTTACAACTTCACAGAAAGTTCTTCTTCCTATTGAGTCAACATCTCTCTTCTGCCTGAAGTTTTCCCATTGGGCTCTCTCAGAGATTTTCTAGGACTCTAAAACAAAACATGGATCAGTCTAAAAGAAAACTGAGTCTCCATACCCTATTAAAGGATTAATCTCTTAAATTCCACAGAAGAAATTGCCTCAACTAGTGGAGCTGGGATTAGAACACAGTAAGCGTAATCAAAATGTCAAAATTCACTTTTAAAAATTTTCTCACTATTAATTCTTTAGAAGATGGCATGGAGGCACTCTTTGCTATTATTATTGTTAGCTTAAAACTAAGCTTTAAAAGTAGATCTATCGTTTTGGCTTTTTGGCTAAGAAGAGTATAAAAGTAGATCTAACACTAACAAAAACATTATATGTAGATTCTCCCTCATCCCCAGATGATGAGTCTTTTCCTGGTTCTCTTCTGATATGACTTGAGGGCATTGATTTAAAAAGTACATAGATATAAGACAGTTTTTCATCAGCAGGGAACAGGAAATCCTAAATTTTGTTTGTTAAAAGCATCGAGTATGAGCGCGTTAAGTACCTTCAGCTACGAGATCAATCTAGAGAGGACACCTCTAACCTTTCATGTGTGAGACTGAAATTCTCAGCTATCCATAAGAATTGAGGTACTTTCTACTCTGTTTCTCATTATTTGTTCAATGAATATTAACTAAGCACCAATCACATGTCAGGAACTACACACTGAATGGGAAATTGGGCAGTGTTCTCATTTTACCTTATGAAGCTTAACTTGGAATAAGTTGTGTTAATTTTGTTGATAAGTTTGGATGGGATTTGCTGCTCACTAATGGCTTTTCTCTTCCTACCACAATGAAAATTGCTCCTTGGTGGTGCAGCGGTTAGGTGCTATGCTGTGGAGCTGTCGGCAGCAGCGACTCGAGTTTGACTCCCAGCTGGGGTGATTCCCACATGGCGCAGCAGACCTCTCCTGCCTTGCCCGCTGCTCCCCTCAGCAGTGTTTTTCAGTCTATCTGCCTGTTCTGCTTCCCACTCTGTCTCTGGTTGAATCCTCTTGCTGCCCGGACCTCTGGTCTGTACCCCAGCTTGTATGCATAAATTAATAAATCAAAAAAATTTTCTTAAAAAAAAATTGAACCAGGTGAACCAGAATTTTCATGGCCCATTTTCAAAGTTGGCATTATATTTCGAGTCATCAAATGGAGCCCTTAAATCCAATTAGTTATCTGACTTAACTAAATCTTTCATAAATTTAAGTGTGTATTTCTATTATACACTAACATCACCTACTTATACTTATCTGTAATATATGTTTATAAAACCACTTTAATGCCTTAATACTTCTTACATTTTATGGCTGAAAAAGAAAAGGCATTGTTAATGTTGAGTATTGTTACAAAAACAAATGTTGAGCCCTGACAAGACTTAGAGAGTCCGAGTAGTGAATTTCTGTATACAGTGAAGTTTCCCAGGGAAACAGAGTGTGTATGAGAATAGAGAAACCAAACTTGGGTTTGGCTGAGTGTAGAGGAGGGAGGATGCTACTAGGTTCTGGGGAGAACCCAGAGATATATGGCATGATGGAGCTGGGAAAATAGATGTCCTACTTATAAATGGGGATGGTCTGCAAGTCACCTTCCTCTGGAAACCAAGTTTTAGATTCAGCCAAAAAAATAGTGAAATGTAAACACCCCGACTCCCTCATGTGCAGATAGAGAACTGTTCCAGTAAGAAAACATTTTTGAGTCTACAGAAGACCCAAGCCTCAGTTAAGTGTGTTACCTAAATGGAAAGATAAATTCAATTTGCACAGTGCTGTAAAGATCCTGTCATTCAGCAGGACTAGCAAAAAAGATGATTTAAAAAATGAAATCCTTTACCTTATTCTATTAACTGCTTGCAAATAGCAACTCTTCAAACAAGTGCATTTGAAAATAGAGTAGAATAGGAACTATCAGGGTGCATTTCACAAGGTAAGAGAAATTATTGTTCTATGATGCGTGTGTGTGTGTGTGCGTGTGTGTGTGTGGTGGGTCTGTACACTTGAAAACAGCCAACTCAGATTACTTCTCATGAAGTAATCTTTTCATTTGTGGTATTTAATAATTTTTATGTTAAACGTGTTGAATTCTGTAGATTGAAATCATAAGATTTCAGGTAGTTCTTCCATTTAGGTATAGCACTGATCTCTGTTGAATGGAGTCCCCACTCTGTGCTGCGAAAAAAGAGCATTTAGTTATTAATGTACCAAATAAAGGATATAGAACATTGGCATTATCTTTAAGGAGGTCTAAAATATGGAGCTGGTAGGCATAATTAAGAGGAAATGTCACTAAGTGAAAATTTTTCTTCTGTATTTCTCTGTATAATTTGAACAGAGCCATCCAATCAATTGGAGTATATTTCAAATGCATGAATTAGAATAAATGTGTATGATTTTTCTAAAGTTCGTTTAGTATTTAGCTATTGGAAACACTTATTTGTGTTTCTTGGTAAGTATATATGAATAAATCCTATCACATTTCCTTTATGCATCACATTTCCTGACTCCTTTACAGCAGTCAGTACAGAATTTACATTAATACGTGTGATGTTTGCTGATATTTCAACATTAATTTAATAAAAAAAGGTGCTTAGTCCATCCTCATTGTGTTTCTTTGCTATTATCCATGGAAACCCTCCTTGGGAATTGCAGAAATGCTGACACTGTGGCCAGCAATGTCAGTTCTGTAGTTGTAATTCCAGAGTGCTGCAAAGAAGTGTGGTGGTGGGAAGTGGGTTAGGTTTTCTTATAGCTTGTACTTCTCATACATTAGTCAGAGACTTTGATGAACTTCATAAAGGATTCCTGACATCTGACTACACTTGGGTGAGGTAAATAGTAGCTTGTGTTTTTGAATAGTAACCTTAATGAAAATGTTATGACTGGTGGATTTTCACCTTATGCAATTATGCACACCACACCTAACACACGTGTGACATATATTTGGTATGTCCTCATGGTCTTTAGACATACAGTGCTCACAAATCTTACAAGTAAAAATTACAGGGTCTACACCACAACTGACTCTGATGTGATCAAATGTATTGGTATAAAGACAGCAAAATTATACCTTGAGAGAAGTTGGCTTATGTCCAAACAAGCACACACCGTGATTCTGCAGGCAGCTGATATTAAAAATACCATATGAAAAGAGAAATAGCAATTCTTGAAACAATGTGAGCCTTTTGCTACCACTTATATTCTCCTATGGATTTCTTGCGTTTCATCAGCAGTAGTTTTTGGCCTCATTTTAGCAATGCTGAGGCGACATTTCCTTTTTGCTCCAAACCCTTAGCAGCTTTAATTAATAGTATTTATTCAGTTCATGCTTAGCAGTTTTATTTTTGCAAAGTGATTTATAATCATTTTTATTAGCTATTTGAAATTGAGGTTTAGAATGGCATGTCATAAAGAAAAGCTTCATATTTGAGAAAGGAGACTATCCCTACCCAGCATTTGTCTAAATAACATGATTATGACTGTATTACTCATGGATTGTTAATTAGTTATTCCTTAATCTGTAGATGTAAATATAACACACTCCAACATGAACTTATGTAAAGTCTGCAAATCTAATTGTAAAGTTCAATTATACCTGTAAGAATTCTTTTTTTTTTTTATGAAAGTCAATTTTATTTTTCTTCTTGAATTCTTTTTAATTACTTTTGGCTCTTAATAGCTATGGTTATCATCTTTACATATTTTATATTATACAAACCATTTTGTCCACAAAGATATTTTAAAATCTGTCTTTTTGAGAACATATTTTCCCCCTCAATTTCTCTTTTTGTTTTTTAATGTTATTGATTTGCCATTCATTTATATAACTATATAATTCCAGTACAATTTATTTTTTAATAATATATATTTTTATTTATATCTTTTACATTATTGTGTATTCCCCATAAAATTCCCACCACCAATTCACCCATGAACCATCACCATAGTCCCTTGTTATATCTGTAAGAATTCTTGAAGCAAAGTTGTCTATGTGCCTTGGCTGAGACACTATCAAAGAAAAAAGGAAGTTGGATTAATGATATAAATTGTTAGACAATAACAATGGTCCAAATTTAGTAATATATAAAAAATGTATCTATTCCACTAGCATCAAGGATATCTGAATAATATCATTATAATGATGACTTTTATTTGAAGGTAAAAGCATTAATATAATAATTATTAATATAATATGAATTAATGTTTTTATGACAAGATCAAATTTGTGCTTGGAAAATAACTTTCACATGGTATGAATGAAGATTGTCACTAGAATACTTATTTTTGATTTGGGTTTTCTAGGTTTGTGTGTACCTAAAAAGTGAACAATTAGCTCAAAGCAATATTTTAATGACTGAATTTATTACTTTTACATATATTACAGTATGTAGTATACAAATTAAAAGCTCTAAGATTAGGGAAAACGAATATAATGTTTAATTAACTCAGTATACATTTTTCAGACAATTTTTGATTATTCAAAGAATGATAACCTTTGGATTATGTGTACTTCGCTTTACCTTTTGTGCTTGCCTTTGGATGTTATACTGTACACATAAGAATCTTTCTAAGAGGAGGTCACCAGAGGGAGTGATGAAGCTGTGACCACCATCTTTGTTTGCTTGTATCTCTGACAAGGGAGGCAAAGATGGAAAAGGAAAATAAGACTAATTAAGATTCCTTATATACTAGGGAAACTGGCCTCACTGATTTAAAAGCTATGTTTTCAGAATTTGAATCCAATTTTAGGACTATCAGATGATGAAAAATGGTTTTCATGAAAAGTTTTCTTCTGGTTACCATGGTGTTTATAAGAGAAAGAAACTGTAAACAACAAGCTAGGTTAATGGGAAAAAAAACCCAATTAAAAAATCAGAATGTCAGGCAAACTCCTCCTTGACTCATTGTGTCTCTCTTTTAGGAACGAGTAATATAAACATGTAGCCACACAACATCTGCATAGATATTAATATGATAAAAAGATTCAACAAATGTACAACTGTGACCTGAATGAAAGGGCATGTCTAAACACAGTAAATCCAATTTTCTGCTTACACTGGCAAAGAAACCAACTACTGTGCCTAAAAAAACAATTTAGTTTTATTAGCTAAATAAACAGACTAATCAACACCACCGATCCCCTGCTCCCACTTCCAAAAGCTTTTTGAAAAGCTGGGGTGTTTCCTAAAGGCAAGCTACAGGTTATAAATGCTGTACTGAGATTTTTGAATACACCAAAATTCAAGTGATGGTTTCCATGGTGACCTCTCAGCCACTTATTTGAAATGGCAAAGTACCTCCCCTTTATACAATAAATCCCCAAATCCCTTTAGCCTTGTAGCAATGTGTTGAAAAAGGATGGTTATCTTTGAGAAGGGTATTTGGTGTTGGCAAGTACTTCTTATGTCAAAGTAGATTCTGAATCCTCATCAGATTTGATTCTGGGCACTCTGCTAGGAATGCCATTTCTTTATGCCACCCATAGTGTTCTGGGTCAGGGCAGAGGGAGAGTATGAGTAGAGTGTGGGTGGGCCAGCAAGAGATGAGTTAGCTTGTATGTACTTTTCAGATTTCGATTTCCCAACAGGGAATCTGATATGAATTGGAGAACAGTGTTCTGAAGTAACATGTTCCATTATTTTCACCTGGGAGAACTTAATAGTCTAATCCTTTTTAGTCAGGAAATACCTGGGTGGATTTCACATTACCTCATATGAGGTTTATTAAAAGAAAAAATATATTTAATAAGATAAAAAATATAGATAGAAAATAAGATATAACTTTACCTATAAAAGAAAAATATAGGCAAACTTTGTGTTTATTTATCTATGTGTATATAGTTATGTCTATATAATGAAGATATAAACAGAACTATAGAGTCCTGTATTGCTAAATGGTGTTCAACAATCTATCTGTGTAGTTTTTCCAATGCATATTATTTGGTTTTTCTATAGCACTAGTGTTTGGAAAAGAAAGATGTGGATTTCTGCAATTTGAATCTATTGTAACATTTATTTAATGCTTCTTATATACCCGACCTTGTTAGCATTATTTATGTATCTGTTTAATTCATGTACTTTTCACAATAACTTGATGAATTAGATTCTTTTTATTGACAGAAACAGAGCCTCAGGGAAGTTGGGTAACATAGGTCATACAGGTAGTAATGAATATGCCGGGGTTTATTTATTTAATATTTTATTTTAATTTTTTTGTGGCATGTATTTTATATCCACATCTATCCATACACATATGTCCATATGTGCATATACCTATGCGTATATCCATGTATATATCCATAAAAATGGAATCCTGATAAATATACCTTTTGGTATTTTTGTTTTCCATTTATAAATATGTATATGAATATCACTTTTTTATTTTACATGTATTTTATATCATTCTTTCTTTTTGTACAATGCTTTCTCCTCTTGGGTGTAGTCCCTGTATAATTCCCACTACCATTTCACCTGTGCACCCATCACCATAGTCCCTTGTGCTCTTCCCTCCCTTGTTTCAATCCCTCTCCCTCCTCCTCTTCTTCAGAGTGTCTCTGATTTATAGTTGCTTGTTAATTTTGTTTTTTAAATTTATTATATTTATTTTTTTCTTGATCCCTTATTTGGTTACCCTACATTCCTCCTATAAGTATAGCCATATCATATTATTCTTTTTCTCTCTGGCTTATTTCACTGAGCATAATCCCTTCTAGCTCTATCCATGTTACTGTGAATGGCATGAGTTTTGATTGCTGAGTAATGTTCCATTGTGTATATATACCACATCTTCTTGATCCAGTCCTCTATTTTGGGACATTTGGGTTGTTTCCACATCTTACCTATGGTAAATAATGCTGCAATAAACATAGGGGTGCAGGTATCTTTTTTGATTAATGTTTTTCTGTCCTATATGTAGATTCCTAGGAGTGGAATTGCTGGGTCACATGGAAGCTCCAATTTTAGTAGTTTGAGGAACCTCCACACAGCTTTCCATAGTTGTTGGACCAGTTTGCATTCCCACCAGCAGAGTAGGAGAGTTCCTTTTTCTCCACATCCTTGCCAACATTTGTTGTTTCTGTTTTCTTTTTTTTTTTTTTTTTTAATATGAGCCATTCTCAGTGGTGTAAGGTGGTATCTCATTGTGGTTTTGATTTGCATTTCCCTGATTACAAGTGATGTTGAACATTTTTTCATATACTTGTTGTATGCCGGGATTTAAACCTATGTGTGTAGTTAGATTCTAGAGTCAACAGATTTAATTATGACTCAATACTCTTCCTTGATGATTTCTATTTGGAAGGAATTAAACACATTCCCTGTTGTTTTATCTTATACATGTGTGTACATAGGTGTTAACTCCAAGAACATAGGATAGCCAATATAAATGTCAAATTTTACTTGATGCCATTTTTTTGAGCTTAATAAAATTATAATTCTTTTACTACACAATGACCTTTACTCATGTGGAACTCCATTTTATTTCTGTAGCATTTAAGAGGAAACAAAGAAACATTTACTTTATTGGTTCAGAAATCAGCTTAAATAACGAGGAAAGGGGGCCGCCCTGGTGGCTCAGGTGCCTCGCCCGCTGCTCCCCTCAGCAGTGTACCTCTGATCTGCCTGTTCTGCTCCCCACTCTGTCTCTGGTGAACCCTCTCGCCGCCCCACGCCTCTGGCCTGTACCCCAGCCTGTATGTGAAAAAAAAAAAGAAAAAGAAAAAAAATAACGAGGAAAGGAAACAATAATAGAAATAGTGGTAGGAGGTGGAAAAAGGGGAGGGGAAAGTATTACCATGGAGTTGATGGTGGTATCATGAGATATATAGAGAAAGAATGAAAAAAGATAGGCGCTTAGAAAAAAGAGGATACTATGGGAAAAAAAAAACAACCAACAAATTATGTCTAAAGAAAGTAAATGCATGAAGAGGATTTGACAGAAGTTTCCACAGACTAGTTACACAGTGTTAGTGGTTGCGAATATATTTTCTTATTCCATTTGAAGAGTTTAAAAAAACCAAAAAAATCCCAACCCATGATAATAAAAAAAATGCACTAGTTTTGCACTAATTTTTATTTACTTGCACCTACTCCTTTCATATGCTGACTAGATGTTAATGAGCCTTTAATGAACGCTGAAGGAATATCTATAGTTTGTAGAAGTAAGTTATCTTTAATAATATTTATCCTTCAGAAAAATAAAAAAAAAGAATGCATAAAATTGTAAAGAAACTATTTTTACAATATTGACTAGGTTTCTATGCCTGAGGAGTGTATATGTCTATAGAGGGGCTGGAGGGGAGACTTTCACTGCTCCCAGCTTGACTTTCTTTCCCTTATGAAGATGAAAACATCAGTGAGTCATAGAGTTCTGATAGAGACATCAGTCTGAGCTCCTCTCCACAAAGCACATAAGCCTCTCAGTGTGCATTAAATAAACAATTTGTGTGATTTCCCTAAAGGCAAGTTCAGTGTTACAGAATGGGAAAAGATACCATGTGGCAATATGATTATTTCATTAACTTACTGTGCAACAAGGTTTATTGCCTCACCCAATAGCCCATTGTTGGGTTTTACTAAGGGTATGATGTCAGTAGTAGGGAACGTAGAGATAGGAAGTAGTCTCCAGTTGCCATCCCATTAGGTGTAGAAGTCATGGCTCACCAGACTTAGTGCAGATCTCCATCTATTCCCTTTCAGTGACTGTTGCCTAGTATTATATGTAATCAATGAATTGCCTGCTTGTATATTTCTATAGGAATCAGAGGGCTCCATGAGGACATGGTCTTATCATGTCTTGGCACAGTGGCACATAAAAACTCCATAAATTGTTGAATGAAGAAATACTGCAAAACAGTAGGAGAATGGCAGGGGATAAAATATAATAGGTTCTAGGTCTAACATTGTTTTCTAGTATAACTTTATTAAGACTTTTTAAGAGATGAAGAATAGTTAGGGTGGAGATTTTATTTTTATCTTATCCATTTTATTAGGTTGTCAAATTTAAGTGAAATGAGAGTGTCCTCATTGTGTGTGATATTAGTCCCTCTAAGGTGTGTACCCCACATCGGTCACATCAACCATCACTTTTAATTTGTATTTCTCTATATATAATAGTAAAATGCTCTGTTAAATATTCAGAAGTAGTATACCCACACCTCCCTCCAACTCTAAAATACTAGATATTGTCTATCTTCTGGTCTGTTTCTTCCTGCCATGTTGTCTCAGAGTAGTTTCGTAGCATTCCAACTACTGATGTAATCAGATAATTGACTTATCTCAGTTTCCTGTAAGAGGTGGTTGGTTGAGTGAGAAGGGATGGTATATTCTGCAATACATCGAAACAAGCGTTATAAAGATATACTAAAAGACTTAGGAGGTAAATTTATGTAAGTGAATATGATTACATTGTAGTATATTTTATTAATGTAATCTAGCTTTGAATAAGAGTTGGCTGTGTGGAGCTGTCGTCGAGTCTAGCCATATTTTATTGCATCTTCCCTCAGCAACTTTCTTATAGCAATGGTTATTGAGTAGTTGAGACAGAGAACATACATAATAGCTTGTAAAGTCAAAATAATTATTATCTGCCTCTATAAAGTTTGGTAATCGTTTGTTAAAACTTATCTATTTATTATTAGGTATACATTCATTAAATATAACAAGCTTCTAAATAAAAACTCTTCAGAAAATGAAAAAAAATTGTTTTGAAGTTGTTAAAGTTTATTATTAAAATGATGTGACCATGTAAGTTCCCCTCCAAAAATTTCCATATGGAAGCTGAAACATCCTAAGTTTGAAAATACTAGTGTGTTAATTTGTATTTGTTGGAAAGAAAGAAACAAAGTTTAGGCACATCACTTCCAGAATCTTAACACTCTTCATAGAACACCAATAATTGTATTACCCATAGGACGTAATATTGAAGGCAGGAATCAAATGTCTCATGTTCAATTTATTTCACCTATAAAAGACAAAAAGTTTCACACTAGTTATAGATCTGCAAGGGTACTCAAAACTTATTTAGCTTACTGAGAAGTGAAATAGGGTCAAAGACCAGCATTGCCAGAACCAGGAGGCAGTGTCTAAATTAATTGCTTTGGGGGATATGATTTATTGTTAGCATTTATCAGAATCAGTCATTTGAAGGAGTGATCAGTCACTAAATATTTCTGATTGTTGTACAAATATAACAAATTGACCTTATTCATTAATAGGATGACAGTTCTACTTCTTAGGAAAATGATATACTTTCAAAATTTATTATTTTGTGTTAAAAGTTTTTAAATCAGGTATTATTTGGAAAGAAATATCCTAATATACAATGTTAAATTCTATTTCACACATGTTGAAATAAAGGTAAAGAGAAAATACTGACTGTTAAGAAAAGAAAAAAGTATAGAGGATTGATTTTGAAAACAAAACAACTTTGTGTTCCTACTCATGTAACCATCTGTCATACACAGGAATTTTATCCTTAAGTAGTCTGTTCTATTTGTGACTCCACTGGTGAGCTTAGAGATAGATAGCTGCAGGAAAACTGCTATGGAATGTAAGGGAAATCATAGGATTTGAAATGTGCAATGGGGCTTCAAAATTAACTATCAAACTTAATTTTACCAAAAATAATTAAATGCCAATTATATCTAAACTTCAGATTCCTTGTCTCTTTCATAGTTATCACTAATATGGTTGATTACTCAGTCTTCATTTGAGTAAGTAAAATGACATTCAGTTTAAGAATGTTCTTTGGGGGTTCGATGCTCCTCTAGAATATAGTGTTAAACTGTATAGATAGCTTATTGGAAGGACAGTAGTTTAAATGTATTTATTCCCTGAATGTTTGACTGATCTGGTTACCACTGCTGCTTAACAAACTGCCTCAACATTTGGTAGCTTATAACAATAACCATTTTATTATGCTTACAGATTCTGTAGGTCAGGACAGGACACAACAAGATGGCTTGTCTCTTTCCCACAGTTCTTGTATCTCAGCTGAGAAGATTTGAGGGCTGATTGGAATCCTATTTATTCACATGTTTGATGCTTAAGTGCTCTTTTCTCTCTTGGGTTGCCTTCCCTGCAGCTCTGCATGACTGCCTCATTTAAAGTTAGCCCTTACCTCTCCATGCCTTCCCTGATCAGTCAATTTAAATTATTCTAACTTACTATAGTTGACTTTTGAACAATGTAAGCTTGAAGTTTATGATCTACTTACAGGTGCATTTTTTTTTTTCAATAAATGCATTAGCCATGGGATTCTCAGTCACAAATTCAAACAACCTCAGTTGTCAGTTGATTTAATCTGAGGATGTAGAACCTGAAGATATGGAGATCCGACTATAAGGGACTTGAGAATTTCTTGGATTTTGTTATTCGTAGGACTTCTAAAATCAATCCCTCCAAAAACCAAGGGACAACTGGTAGTTAAATTTTTGAGGAGCCAAAAGTTATAATCAGATTTTTGTCTGCTAGGGTCAATGCTCCTAACCCCCTATTGAAGAGTCAATTGTACTCTCTCCTTTATCACTATTCATTTCTATAATTGAACTTACTATTCTCTTTGTTTATGAATTCTCTTTCTGACTAGAATTTAAGGTCCTGAAGACAGCGATCACGTATGACTGGCAAACCCATATCTCTTTAGTACTTAGATGAATCTTGTGCAAATAGTCATTCCATAAATATCTTTTGATTGAATAAATGAAAGGTGGCTCGAAACAAGGAGAAAATTATATGTTTAAGTTTATGTATCAAAAGTCTTGTTATGATATATTGGGATTATTTAAGTGACATAGAAGTGGCACTACCTAAATTCTATTAATGGGGAGGAGAAAGAGGTCTTCTGTGCTGAACTAATCAGAGAGGATAACATAGATTAGGTAGTTTTTGAATTGTATGTGTGAAGAGGCTTTCACTACGTAAAGGAAAGAAAGGAGTACCTGATAAAGTAGATTGCATGAGCAAGTAACCAGGACCAAGAAATCAAAATGTATGTGTAGAAATGCTGAGAAGTCCAGCTTGGGTCGAACATGGAGCTGCATATGGGATCAGTAGTAAATACAGCTGCTTGATACCAGGTCAGGAAAGGCCACTGATTCAAAGCTAAATAATTTAGGTATCCTTCAGAACATTAAACATTTTGTGTTTTTTGTTGTTGTTGTTTCAGTTTTAGTTTTTAGGGGGGCAGTAGCTTAATCAAAACACTGCTTTAGGAAGATTAATCTGCTTTATGTAAAGATTAGACTGAAAATGGGGTTGTGAGGAAGGAGTGTAGAGATGAGGGGCCTGAACTTTCTCCATCAAGGACCAAGGACTATGTAATGTCAGTTTTCTCCATGTACCTCCTAGGTATAGATCAAAAAAGGATGGTTTAGTAGAAAAAGTAGGGACTTCAGCCTGACTTCAGAACCCTGACTCAGTAATTTTGGTACTTGTATGACCTGTGGTCAGTCACTTAATATATATGAGTTCCCTTAATTGTAAAATAGGGATAATTTCTACCTATCATATGAAATTTCCACAAGGTTCAGGAAGTACTCAATAAATGGTAGCTATTATTAATTAGTCAATATAACATTTATTTGCATTAACTAATTAATTTTTTTATTTGCTTAAAATCTCTTGGCATTGCCCTGGACTATTTCCATTTACCTTGATTGATATCTATACTAAAGCAAGATAATGAAAGCAGTTTGCTAGGATATATACCTGGTATGTAATATTTTCTTCTGTATTCTCTGAAAAATCACCCCCATCTATTTGATTACTTTTTATTCCATACAGTAATTGCAGCATCAGCAGAAGCTTTTGAGAATTTGTTTCTCTAAATGGAATGTCTTTTACTCTTGCCAGGATAGACAATGTTAAATAAGTACTAGTAATTACAATATTTTAATTTAATCAATTTGAATTGGCCAAATTTGAGGGCTACTAGCTGAAGCAGCGAGGGTGGTATAGAGTTTTCATCCTCTTTGTTCCATTTGCCCCTTATTATTTTTTTTTTCTTCCTCTTCAGGACTTAATTTAATATGTTCCTTAGACTAGGATGCCAGGTTGTTGGTTCTAAGACTTGAGTAAGCCAGTGAAGAAATGTGAGTACTAACAAATGATTGGGAATTACTTTGTTTGGATTAATGTTAACAAAGTTTTCAAATGGAAACTTGAGAGCAACGGAATTTGAAAGCCACTTCTCTCTTTTTGTATGTGAGGATCAATTTGCATCTTCCTTTCTCTTTGTTAAGGTAACATTGGAATGCAACACTGTATATAATTCAGAGGAATAGCCAGGAGTCTTCTAATGTATGTTAGCCAGTCACACCCGACACTAAGGCACACATAGCCCTCCATAATGGTTCATTGGGAACCTCCACATCCTGCTTTTTACCCTCCCTCTCTCTCTCTCTGGCAGCCTCAGTTTTACAGTGAGACTATTAGGGCTTATTACTGGTTTGGTCCTAACTGCTTGTTTATTTTTCCCCTCTGTAATTCACATATAAGTGAAACCATCCAATATTTGTCTTTTTTTCCCTTCTGACTCATTTTACATAGCATTATCTCCTCTCTAGTTCCATACAAGTCACAAGTGGCCAGAGTTCATCCTTTTAATAGCTGTGTAGTATTCCATCATGTATATATACACCACATCTTCCTAATCTACTCCTCTGTCAATGGGCACTCAAGTTATTTCCATAACTTGGCTGCTGTAAATAGTGCTGTAGTTAACATAGGTGTACACATATCCCTTCTAATTAGTGTTTTTGCACCCTTTATGGTAGATATTTAGGAGTGGAATTGGCAGAACATATGGTCTATTTTTAATAATTTGTGAATTCTCCATACTGTTTTCCATCAGGGCTAGACTAGTTTACATTCCCACAAACAGTGTATGAGGGTTGCCTTTCCTCCCTACCTTCAACAAGCTTATTTCTGGTATTTTTTATATAATCCATTCTCACAGATATGAGGTGGTATCTCATTGCATTTTCCTGGTAATAATTGACGATGAACATATTTTCATGTGGTTTTCATCTGTATATCTTCTTTGAAGAAGTGTCTATTTAGCTCTTCTGCCCATTTTTTGATTGGATTATTTGTTTCCATTGAGAAAGCCAGCTCTGTTTTCCTGTTTTCTAGTTTCTAATTTACCATTTCATCTGCTAGCTAGCACAGGTATTTTATGACAAGTGTTTGCAAACTCTTAGTCATTAAGCTTAAGCAATAACAGTTGCTGAAGGAAATTTATTACCCACTTCTGTATAATTCTAGATAAAATATTAGTTTTTCATAAATAAAGCCTTGAAATTTAACTTAAAGATGAAGATTGTTAGCATAGGCATAGAACCTAATGCCAAAACAATAATAACAATACCAGAACACCAGGAAAAAGATTTCTCACCTTAGTAGAATATGAAAATTCAGAAGTCAAGGAGGAACAGTACAAAAGTACATACTATGTGTTACCCATTCATGGGGTTAGTGGCCTTCAATTATATATGCTGTGTTCTATTGTGTGCCTTAAGGAGATGATAGTGGATAGAAACACACTTTGAAGTTCAAAGAAAACACCACTGAAAATCTTATTCTAAATGGTGGTGAGATAGCCATGTTTTAAAAAAGAAAAGAAAACTAAAATATAGTGTCTTCAACTTCCAGAAGTTCTATTTTGGGATAGCTGATTTCTGAGAAGTATATGCAGGTATTATTATCAGTGTATACATGCTCTATCAGATTTCGTTGAAATTGAGGCAGCACATCTAATTCAGGTGTCACATTGTGTGGATTTCTCCAATGTTTAGTTAATTCTTTTTTTTTTTTAAACTTTTTTTTTAATTTTTATTTTTTTTACATACAAGCTGGGGCACAGGCCAGAGGCGTGGGGCAGCGAGAGGGTTCACCAGAGACAGAGTGGGTAGCAGAACAGGCAGATCAGAAATACACTGCTGAGGGGAGCAGTGGGCAAGGCAGGAGAGGTCTGCCGTGCCATGTGGGACTCTCCCCGGCCGGGCGTCGAACTCGCGTCACCGCTGCCGACAGCTCCACAGCGCAGCGCCCAACCGCTGCGCCACCAGGGAGGCCCTGTTTAGTTAATTCTTTCTGGATCAGGTGTTTAACTCCATAGAGAAAGACCAACCCCCAGCTCCAAACTTCCTCAGATTTTGAGGAAATTGAAACAGCTGATATATATGAAAATGTATGGAGGCAGCTCTCTCACCCCTCTGTGACTACGCAGGTGTCTCTCTTTTCCTTTTTCCTTTTCCTAATAAACCTGTCCTTTTAAAATGTTAAAAAACATGAAAGAAAATATATGGAATTCTGTTATTCATATTTTTCTGATGCTGGGAAAGATGACATTACTAATAATAGGGTTATTTATGAAGGTTAAATTAATTAATTTATGTCAAGTAATTAGAACAGTCCCTGGAATATGGTAACGACTATGTAGGTTTTGGCTATTATTGTTTTTATTGGGACTATCAATATTTCCATTGCCAGATAGCTGAAACTGTCGGTAGAAAGCCTATTCCATATGAGTTTTCCTAAACACAGAACAATTCTGGAATTGTACTCAGAAGAATGTAGCAACTATCAACTAGGTTTAGAAATATGAAGTCAAATTGAGATCTTTCCCCTTTTTTTCTAGCTTATCTCTTAAATGTGGGGCTTTATGTCAAAAAGGTTAACACTCAAGATTAGTCTAAATGGTGAGATCATTAAAAACTTTCAATATGATCAATCAAACTGGAAACTAGAAATCTATAATATGTAAAGAAGAAAACATGTCAGAATACCAGATGTTTCAGGATATTTTTCAATGTTATTCCATCTATTTTTCTCTGTTTTACAACTTTTTAAAAATAATGAAATTATTTTATTGTTATAATGGAAATAAGCAACAGATTTTCTTCTTTGAAAACCAAACTGCTATAAGTGAAGTTACTGTAAGATAAAATGTTCTGTTAAAATTTTGTACTGCATTTTTATTTGCCCAGGTACAAGAAAAGCAGCAATAGCATTTCTAGATATTTTTATCCCAGGACACTGATTTGAACAGAACCCAGGTGGGCAGTGAGAAAATACTGTCCTCATTGAATAGTATCTAACACCTTGAAAGGACACATATATTCTAGTCCTGCCATAGACTTTGCAGTAGCCACTATATCGTAGTTTGAAAACAGTTGAATTCCACTGTCTTTTGTATGGGTTTTTGCTTACTTGTGTGTGTGTGTGTGTGTGTGTGTGTGTGTGTGTGTGTGTGTGTGTGTGTGTATTCATATGGTAAGTAGTTTTAAACAGGTAAATACAAGTGCACATATATTTTAAATTCAAATTTAAGTTAAAAAATAAGCAACCTATCCAGATGCTTTAAAATTCACAAAGGATACAGTGATGTCTTCCTCCCTATACCTACCCCATTATCACTTTATTCCCCTCTCTGGAGACAAATAAGGCATTCAGTTTCTCATATACTCTTCCCGTGTCATTAAGTACATAAATTAGTCTAAAAGTTATTGCCTAAGAAGAATGATATCTTAAGGTATTTGTGGTCTCTGAATCTGTCTAAATAGAAAGATACTTTTATATTCTGGTTGAGTAAGGCTCCTATTTTTCATGTTCCCAAAAGAGTGGTTGCAACCAATGACTCTATAAGTAATTTTTGAGTTCCTACTATGTGAGTCACTGTACCAGATGGTATTTTGTCCCATCAAGTTTACTTTGAAATTCTTCGTATTTATGCAGTTTGTCATTCAGATCTGTGTGCTTAAGCATCACCATGTTGAAGAGGCCTTCCTTAATAGCCAGTCGCCCTCTCAACTCTGTCACATTGCTGTTTTATTTCTTCTTGAGCTAGGGTGATTATACAATTTCTCCCCAGTTTCTCTTTTGAGAAAGGAAGGGATTGCTGCTGTTACACAGGAATAACAGCAAACAGGAGCTGTATGCAGGGGAGATTGGGCACTACTCTATTAGTAACATTTGCTACTTCATAGCATTTTATATCCCAAGGTAATAGATACTATATTGTCCATTTATTTATCTACTTGTAAACTCCATGAAACAGGAGATTTGAGTTCCTGTTCTAGGAAGGCATCATCTAGAAGAGCCCTTGACATACACTGAGTAGATTCTTAGTAACTATCTGTGGACCGAATTGGATGACCTAACCATGCTCCATGTTCTGCATAGAACTGAACAGTCTGCTGAGTGGGGAAATCAAAAAGCCATAAAGGAAAAATTTGCTCAAAACATTCTTTCCTTCAAGACAGGTGGAAAAAGGAGCCAATTTTTAACATTTAGATTTCAATCTTGCAGCATTTTTGATAAAAAGAGCCTGGCAGATGTGTACTTGAATTGTCAACTGATGTGTTACTTGTGAGAACTGTGTGCAGTGGTCTCCAGGACAGGCCTGGTTTGGGGAGCAGACCAGTGGATGTAATGGTCATGACACTGTGTGATCCAGTGGATGATTAATCTGTAGAAAATTTGCTTCTACGCAATGGAACAGCTGGGTCCACGTGACTCAGTCTACAGGGAAAAAGGGAGAACAACTTTAGAACAGCCTGCCATCTGGGTTTATTTATTCCCTGAGGAGGTAGGGAAGCCAGCAAGATATAAAGGAACAAACACCTTTCTGTGTGTGTCTAGGAGTTAGCTGATGTGGACATGGTCTCTCTTGCTCTCGCTCTTTCTTTCTCTCTCTCTCTGCCCAGGAAGGTGGTTCTGACAGAGAAGGCTGATGTAATTCATTACTGTCTTACCCCAACCTAGATGATCTTTTTTATCAAGAAGTGTAGGTTTAAGTGGCTTAGTAACTTCTTTTAAGTTCTCCTTTTCTTTTCCAAACAGAGAGACCTGTGTACTGTGTTACGCTGATCCATGAGAGAATTCCTGTAGGAGGAAGAGGCTGGAACTCTGGTCTAGGGTTATTAAACAGAGCATTCATAATAAGTGTGCCAATACCATTTCTGAAAGATGTGCATGTTTCTCTATCACAAACATATGCCATATTTTATGAGAGGAAAATATTATGCTATCCTACTAGAATTATTGCATTGTTTTTGCTAATTATGTTAAGCCCCTTGATTTTTATTACTAAGGGAACAGGCCAAGAAAGGTTAAATAACTTATTTTCTCTTAAGGTTAACAGAGAGAGGCTTCTGTTTTTAAAAGTTAGAATGTTTCCTCCTAATATGTGACTTTGATATGTGTTTTAAAAGTGAGAAT
Source organism: Scalopus aquaticus (assembly GCA_004024925.1). Taxonomy (NCBI): domain Eukaryota; kingdom Metazoa; phylum Chordata; class Mammalia; order Eulipotyphla; family Talpidae; genus Scalopus; species Scalopus aquaticus. The sequence goes on along the minus strand of PVIJ01009601.1, from coordinate 6,607 downwards.
TTAATATAGTTGATAGCTTACTAGTTTAAGTTGAAAAGCAACTTAGAACACATGTAAAGCCAAATAAAAATTGTATTCCCTAGCTCATGCTGTGTTGACAGCATGCAAAAACTGAATTCACCTTCTTTTTTTGTTTCTCATAAAAGGGGCTGTATTTATTTTTAAATCTGGGATTTGAAGGAGTGAATATAGATTATAAATCCAGTGACTTTATTCAAGAATTTGTCAGACAGAGTATGAAATTTTTGGAGTGTAAATGAAACAAAAAAGAGGCCTTTTAGTGATCTCTTTTTCTCCTTGTATATCCAGTTTCATCCCACACTAGTCTCAGGAAGAGAAGAAAAAGTGATTTTCTCTTACCTTATGTTTACATCATGAATTGTTTGGTTAAATTGATTACAGAGTGACAACATTAATAATCATTCTATTGCAAATTTAATTTGTTTAATAACAAAACAACTGCAAATTAAAACAGATGTCAGCACAAAGAAAATCTCTATTCTGTCTAGCAAGGTATTAGTTGAACTTCTACCAGCAAGCCCTCTATTTGAAAAGACCTTATACTGAGAATCATTTTCAATCATTCTTTGAAGTTTGTAGTAACAGGGTTTATCCACCTCTATCTTTTTGTTTAAACCCCCAAATGAGATGGTCATGAGTGTTATAATTTTGTGTAACTCCAGGATAAACATTCAATGATATCTTATACCTTATTTTTTCTAATAAAATAGAATAGTGAATGCTCCCAAATATGTTTTATTTATATTGATAGGTTCTGCTCTTTATTGAGCAAAGTGCTTGATAGATAATATCCAGCAACAAGACACCATTATTTTTATTTTATCTAATGAGGAATCTTAAATACAGAGGTTTTAAAGTACAAAAATGCAGAGGCCTTTTTACAGAGGTAAGAGCATTCAAAGCCACACAAAGATTGAGAAAACTATGACACTAATCTGTCCATGGGTCAGATCTGTACTTTGAGTAAACGACACATTCCCTATTAGTTTCATTATTTTGCCTTATGCAGCTGTCTTTTTTTCTTCCGAATTAAAGAGTCTCATATTTGTGTAAGACCAGGAACAACGCCTCTACTGCCCATTCAACAATGTTCATCTTCATTCTACTTGCAGACACTGTACTGTCAAGTTTCATCACCTGCTGCCACTAGGTGGTGCTTGTCATTGAAACAAAAGTTCTGCTTATCTTTCATTTTCTTTAGGTGTCTCTTAGAACCTAGGGTGACATGAAAAAAACTTGATTGATAGGCTAAGTAGTGCCTGAGTATTCTAGAAGTTCATTTAGCACAGAGGGTTACTGACTAAAAAAAATTATTAACAGGAAAGATTGTACTATTTTTTCAATTCCATTAATTTTCCTGCTCATTCTTCTTGTCACCAAACTGTGATCCCCAAGACAGAAAGAACAAATATTTCTTTGGGCTCATGAGAATCAAGGGACATAGCTCAAGTTTTAGGATATACAAAAAAAAAAAAAAAAAAATCTCAGGATTCATTGTCCTCACCTGAAACAGCAACAGTAAAAAAGATGACCACATGCAGAGTTTACAAGAAAAATTAATCAATGGCCTTTCAAAGAAAAAACACATGTATCTCAATTACTGGGCAATAATCAACAGGGAAAGGAAATGGAAATGTTCTTTTAATTGTGGGATAGCAAACATCGAATAATGAGAATGATAACAGGTTGTCGGTTTGACAAAAACAACTCTTTCTCATTAATTTGGGGCATACAAAACCTCACCCCATAGTGCTCTAATTCTTCCCTGCATCCTACTTCACTATCTTTATACACCAGGGTAAAATGTTACCAATGTTGATGGTGAAATACTTCTAGGGTCACCTGTATGGTTTGTATGAAGCACAGTTTGATATATTTTGCTGCAATGTATTGGGAAATATAAGTTTCTTGGACTTTTCCTTTCCCAAACAGTCATTAACGGTGAGCATTCATAGTGGTTTGTGATTATAATGAGAAAATTCCAGCTATTTTGAAATACGTAATCCAGAATGTCAAACTGCTGACTATCGATGGCAGATACTTATTACAAAAATGGCTTCACTTTGCCTCTGAGCTTACTTTAGGGCTGCTGAGTCTTGCTGTGTGCCCAAGTAATGACTATTAATTTAAAAAATAGTCTAAGAACAAAATATAATCATGTAGTCAATGGCTTTATTTTTGTTTTATCTAAAGCTAAATTTTTGTTTTATCATCTGTTTTGAACTTCCAATGTCACTGCAGTGGGAGTCATGTAGAAGTCAACATATATTTGAGTCAGATATAATAACATACACAGGACATTAGTACACTTAATTTCAGAAATTAGACAGCTTTGGGTGGTTCTTATTGCTTTCTGAGCATTGACTATGTATTTTAAACACAACAGCTTTTTTTTTTTTTTTTTTTTTAAATTCAAGGTCTACACCTGCTTCCCAAATAGCGGTGAGGCACCATGGATTTCTTCCAATTTTAAATACTGGAAAGGAAAGCCTCTGTCTCCAAATTATTTTCCTCCAAATTCCCCCCCCCCCGCCCCTTCCCCATCCCCAATCCCGGTCTTATTAGTTATAACTTGGTATTAAGGAAGACTTGGAATCATGAGCAGTTAGTATGTGAAATTATTTCTCCTCGGTTTTATGTATTTTGGTGGCTACTTTTGAAAACGCAGTTAGTGACTTCCAAATATATATAATATGTATGATAGGAAATGCACATATGGGTTTGCATCAGATATTGTGTGACTCAAATTCATTAAGTGGCTACTCTCAGTACTCAGAAGATTAGATGGTGTCAGTACTGACAATTTTCATATTTAGTGGTTTACTTAGCCGACTATAATGGGGCTGGATCACTGATATTATTTTACTTGGCAAACGGTACTTAAATTTTCATTAACTAGCATTGGAACAGAATAAATACAGTATCACTTTGGATGGCTGAAAATGTTCCCCGAACCGCTACAGGAAAACAGCCATAAGTGACATAAGCGGGGAGACAAGGCTGGGGACCGTGCTCTCCCCTGACAGCCTTTGCCAAAGGTGAACGATGTCTTAATACTGTGTGCTGGCAACACTCTACCTCTATTTCTTAAGTTTTATAAAGTTGCGTCCCATGACCTGGGAGTGGGAAACGCGAGCAACTTCAGCTCTGCGTGAGAGAATAGGTTCTCCTCAACAAGGAACTCTTGTAAATCCGACACAAAGCTGGTCCCCAAAGCCCGATGGGGCGTGAAGAAGAAGGAGCCCAGGAAGACGAAGGCCGTCACTTAGGAGCCAGGCTGTCCGCCAGCTCCAGGCGGGCGCTGCGCGCGGAGTTGGAGCCCCCGGCGGAGGCGGTGCAGCCCGAGGCCCCTCCCTGCCGCCGCGGAAGCCCGGGCGGCTGACGCCGAGCGGTGGCCTGGAGCGGCGGGGGCCGGGCGGGCGCGAGTGAGGGCAGGGCAGGGGGCCGGCCGAGGCCACTCGCGGCTTTAAATATGGATCGCAGGCCCGCGCTCGTGGCACAGCCTCCGTCACCGCCTCCTTCCCCGAGCCCCCGTGCCCCGGCTCGCACCCGAGGGGCTCCCGGGCCGGGCACCACTGCTGCAGTGTTTGTTACTGGCAGAACACCGGAGATCCCCATAAATATGCAGGAGCTGCAGAACGCAAAGTAGAGTAGACGCCCGCGCTCCCACACACTCGCCGCGCACCACGCGTGCTGTGTAGACATTCGCCCTCCCCAGCCCCTTCCCTCCCGCGCCACCTTCTCCCCCTTCCCCGCGAGCCGTTAAGGTTCTAGTCCTGCTGCCTCTGAAGACCCTCCCGCTCTAGCGCCCTTGCTCCTCTTTCGTCTCCCTCTGTTCCGGAGCGCGCAAAGTTGTGACTACTTGGGAGCGGGTGGCTGGCGCCCCAATCGCTCCGCGTCTTGCGCCGACAACTTCCCTCGGCTCGTCCCCGCCGCGCCCCGGGCCCGCGCCTCCCGGGATCCCAAGGGCCCCCCAGTCTCCAGCCCCGGCGACGCGCCGGGCAGTGCTTGGGTGGCGGCGGCGGCCGTGGTGGCAGCGAAGGCGGCGGCGGCGGCAGTGGCCGCTGCAGCCCCACACTCCGCCGCCAAACTGGAGGAGCGACGGAAGCCGGACCCCAGGAGGTGAGCGCCGGGTCCCAGCGGCGGCGAGGGAGGGTGGGTGGTAGCGCTAGGCGGCGATCGCTGGGGCGGCGGGCAGGGGGGCTGGTCCGGGAGGACGCGCAGGCAGACTCGGAGGCGCTCGGGGCAGGGATACGGAGGTCAGTTGCCGGTCGGGCATCCCCCGGGCTGGACGCCGACGGAGTGGGGAAGCTGCTTCCCTGGAAAAGTACCTCCTCCCTCCCCCTTTTCCTCCTTATCGTTTAGAGGAGTTTGGGAGGTCGTGTTTCTCTCCTGTAGCTCCCTGCATATAACCGGGCGTTGTTGCTTGGACCGTGGGGCCCGTGTACGCGGCCGGCTGGGCTCCAGCGCAGTGACACGTGTGTTCCTGTGATCCTGGGTGGTCCAGGGTGGCTGGGCACCTGCTTGAGTGGTAAACATCCCAAGCCCACCAGCCTGGGAGGCTTGGAAGCCTGGGTGCTATCGAGACCGGGGCCCCCACTTCACTGCCAGCTCTGGGACGGAGCATTCACATCTCTCTCTGGCACGCCGAAAGCAGGGGGTGAGTCAGGCAGATTCTCTGCAAGTGGCACACACACAATTATTTGCAGTGAGTTTGGAAGCTAGAGGCCGAGGTTAAACTGGGATTTCTCTTGGGCAGCAACAGCGGAGCGCTTCCTCAGGTACTGGGCAGCATGTGCGTCTTGGCAAGAAAAGGTCGTTTCTTTTTTCCTAAATGCATTTCACCCAGTCTTTGCCAGTCTCTTAATAACAGTCACCAAAGGAAGGCAGGAATTGGGAATTATATCATCAAACTGCAGCAAACACCACGAGGAAAAAGTTCTTAAGGAACAAAAGAAAAACCCCCAAATACCAGAACTCGCAGTGAAAGATGGAGAACGCCTTTCTACCTCTGTTCTACCATAGAAGCATTTTTTCCCAGTTGTAAAACTTCTGTTTTCTGCACTCCTTATTCCTTCTCAAGGCCTTATCTTCTAGCATAATTGCCCACAGCAAGCTCCTTCCAGTCTTGACAATGAGAAGCAGTTAACCACTTTGACTTTGGTTTACCCTCCTCATTTCTTTTCCCCTTTCAATTCAGACGGTTGCTCCAAATGGGAAATCATCAACTATGCACATGTGCTATGCACAATTGTCTCAAAACCTGAAACAATTCTTGTCCTAAAAGACATTGTGTTATACTTATTTTCCCCTTTTTCTTGCATTTGGAATTTAGAGTTAGAATATTACCTGAATTAAAGTGTATATTGTTCATTAGAGCTTACTTTTTTCATTTTGATTTGAATTGATTCTTCAATACAGTTAGAACAGTAATCAGTAGCTTCTTATAGTCAATGCAATGCGTTTTGGAAAAGCTTTTAAGTACTCTCCTCCCTGTGTCTATCACATTAGCATTTAGATAATTTTCATGGTCATTATACCACTTAGATTGTATAACTTCATTAAAGGAAGCATATCTACTTATTTTTCCATGGCTTAACAACTGAGGAAAAAACTTTTACTTTCATTTTAAAATTAAATGTAATGATAGTATTGTTTTCTTTATATTTAATCTTGAAAGAGTAGTTTTTGCTTTATCCCAGCGTCTCTGATAAGATAATGAAAACCTGCCATATATATATGCTATATATATATATATATATATATATATATATATATATATATATATATGCTATAGGTAGGTAGATACATTGATAGGAAGAAGAAAGTGGTACTCTTACGAACTATTGAGGCATAGGACATTTATGAGTGTGATGGTGGGAGGGATAAAATGAAACATTTGGATAGTTCCATGCTTGTCTGCCTTTGAGAAACAAAAACCTTCGAACCCCCAAACATTTTATATTAGTGTCATCAAAATGAGGTTTTTAATATCATTTAATGCTCTGGAGTCTTACAAACATATATAAAAGACTTACAAACATATATAAGACATTGCAACCAATGAAATTACAAGAATGTACTCTCAGTTTATAGTGCTGTATCTCCGTTAGTTCATTTTGTCTGTATAAAATAACTTTAAATGTTTGAATGTAAGTGTTATTAGCTTTTTTAAATGATCAGAGTACATTTTGAGTTTATAGTAATGGGTGCAAGGAACAGAGGGAGTTGTATTTAGAGAAAAGATGTGGCAGAAATTGGGTAATGTTTGGGACAACTTTCAGCATGCTCTGGTGGCAATTTCATTTTTTAACTGAGCTCTGGCAAGTAGATTTTTGGGCTCTGATCCCTTGTTCTGATAACAAGATAGTCTGGCCATACCTTTCATCTTAAAGAAAAACTCAATGCTTAAGTAAAGGAAACAGGAAAGGAAATACATGCTAAGCTGGTGGTTGTGTAGATAGTCTGGTTTCTCTGCCTGCCTCTGAGGGCGCTGTAGTCTACCAGGACTACTATTGTTAGGGGAGAGAGTCCTGAGAGAATTCACTGCTAAGTGTTGCAATATACATCATCTGCTTGTTTCTGG
>PVIJ01009600.1:0-65832 GCA_004024925.1 Scalopus aquaticus | reverse complement strand
ACACTAGGACTATAGGGAGGCTGGGTGGGAGAGAGACAATCAGTGGGGGGGGAGGGGGGAGGAGGGAGGCGGAGGGAGGGAAGGAAAAGGGCACAAAATGGAATAGAAAAGAACACAAGGGACCATGGAGATGGATCACGGGTGAATTGGTGGTGGGCTACCCAAGGGGAATACAAAATGTAAAAGACATAAATAACAATAAAAATATATATTTTAAAAAAATGCACAACACTGTATCGGTAGTGTGGTGACAGTCATGTAAAAGGCAAAATAACCCTTAGGTAGATGAGCTACAGGCTCAGAGGAAACAGGCAAACACGTTAGCAGGGGCAGCTGCGTTTAGGCGTAGGAATCTTAAGTAATGTTTTTCTTTCTCCTTTTATGATGTTCCAGTTGTCCTTTGGTAAACATATCTATATTTCAATGAAAAAAGTAATATTTGGAGGACCCATGAATTCAGTCAGGCTAATACTTGCGCTCCTCAGCTTATAAGGGTGTTATAAGACCACCACCCCTGCCACATTACACCACCTACCCCACCCCCTTCCCCACATCAGGTATCTCTGTCCTGGAGAACTGTAAGTAAGAGCAGGGCACATGGAGAAGAGCCACGTCTGTGCAGGGCGTGACCACATCCCTCTTCTGGGAAGCCGGGCACAGATGGGTGTGCTGATCTGCATTCCAGGGAGGCACTTTGCACAAAGCAGGTGGAACATGCCAGCATGGTCAGGGGTAAACACAGGTTGATTTGATGACCTCGGACTTCTCACTGGATAACCAAGGCCATCGCCATTAAGACAGCTTCTTTGTGCATGTCACAGGTCAAAGTCAACAGCCTAGACCCTTTCCCTTTGCCCCCACCAGCCCCAAACCACTGCTGGCTGGGGGGCACAGGAGTTAACTGTACACCATCAGCAGGACCGAGACAGGGAAGATAAGGTCACCATTTAATACAGATGTGGACCTGGGTTGGGGTCTCCAATTTAATATTTTCATCCCCTTGGCTCACATTTGATATACCTTTCAGGGTGCTGCTGGGTAATTTGTTTTCTTTGGGGTAGGCAAGTGCAAAGATAGTGGTTACCAATGACTAATCCAGAGCTAGCCTGGGATTAGGGACCATGTAGCTGGGCCTCCTCTAATCGTCCATATTCTGAGCCAAGAGTAGCTACCGTATCTCTGTTTTCAGCTGGGAATCTTTCTGGGGCCGAATCACTACCCGCACTGGATGGGCAGAGTTGGTCCCTGCCAGGGCCACTCCCTCCCCCAGCTCTGCAGGGCTAAGCTAGTGGCTGCCTGGAATAGCCCAGATCTTGGCCAAGAAGTACAGAAGGTTCCACAGCCTGAGAGATCCCAATCCAGGTGTGGCTTGTGAGAAAACCACTGGAAACATTCAGGGTTGGGGGAGGCTTTCTTTTTCTTGCCTTTCCTCTTTTCTTTCCTAACCCTTCTGATATAAATGGTGACTCCATTTGGTTAAAAAAAAAAAAAAAACAAACAAAAACTGTCTCTAAAAACCAAGCCTGCCCCTGTCATGCTTAGCAATGGGGTAAAAAGAAAAGTGAAGCCAGAAAAGATGAAGTCTCAGGGTCCAGGACAGAGAGAAGTCAGTAAGAATACAAAGGGACCCCAAAGCAATGGTGGATGTTCCAGCCCCTTGTGATACAAGAAGATACAAGGAAAGAACAAAGATGGGAATTGTTCCCAGAATGAACCACCGGCCTACGTAAGGGCCACGTCCTGCACAGACAATGGCCAGGCCAGGCCTGTGAGCGGAGAAAACCAGTCCAGGGCTGTGAGTCACACAACGTGGGCAGAGCCCTTCCTCGGAAAGGACGCTGGTTCTTTGTTGAGCAGGGGTTTTTGATTCCCATCTGGTTAACTGTTGTTCCTCACTAGGTCCTCCAGGGACCCACAAAACAGAAGCAGGAAGCATTTTTAAGTTTTCCAGAATTGTTCTTCAAAGGCTGAGCATGGCTTCCAGACATAGGCTCCTGTGGGGTCTCAGGAACAGTCCTCAGGGCCTTTGCACTGTCTGTTCCCTCTGGCCGCAAGCCCCTCCTCCAGATAGGCACTATCCATGTGGCTATTTTAATTTAACTTCTTATTGCATAAAATTTAAACTCAGTTCCTTGTTTCTACTATACATTCCATGTGTTCAAGAGTCATGAGACTGGTAGCTTCCATAGTGGACACACAGTACGTAACACCAGCAGCCTCCAGAAAGTTTCACTGGAACTTTCTTCAGCTCTTCCTGCAACTGGCTACTTGTCCACCTGAGAGCCTTCTGCTATGGTCATCCTCCCAAAGAGTCCACCTCAGACTCAGAAAGCCCAAGCAGGACACATAGTCACTCTCTGCCCCCTGTCCATCTGGGTATTATCTGAAATCACCTTGCGGGTTCACTGCATGCCTTTATTTCCTGTTCCTCCCCCAGAATATAAGCTCTACAAGAACACAGACGGTTGGTCTGCCTTTTTTATCTCTGTGCCCAACACCTAGAACACATGCTTCTGGCATAAGCAGAAGCTCAGTAAAATTGTTGAATCAATGACTCACAGTAGAGTCTACCTTGTGCCTTTTGGACCAGATGACACCTGCCAGCCAAAACAGCTGCCATGTATCTTCCCATGGATGAAGGTGACATCTAAGCCAGGGCCCCATCATAAGCACTGGGGAGACGGAGGCCCGGCCAACCACCTTTGTCCTGATTCTCCTCGGAGAACATGGGGTGCCTTTTACAGTCACTATCAGTCAGTCAACAGCATTGTGTTCAGTGCACGGACCACCTTCTTTCTCTGATTTTGCAAAAGATCAGCCTGTTCTCCAATAGGGCATTAAACAGTCAGAGGTAACATGGACTCACTTTTCCTCCACAAGCATATTCAAAAGCAAGTAATAGGGTGGGGCCCATCCTAAGTTTGAGGAGTTGGTATTCTAATACTCTGCTTGTCATGGGAGCTTTGTGATGCCCCCCTGACCTCACAAGAGGAGGTGGAGGAGGGAGCAATCCTTTATGATTTTGTTTTATTATTTACTTCAATTAAAATCTGAATAGAAAGAGTATGACATTCTACAAAGCCAGATCCCCGCAGCTGAACACCCAGGGAGTATGAAAATATCTAAGTTGGAAAACACGTGTCACAGGTTACCAAACTTTAATAACAAGCTGAGTACAATAGTGGCTTTTGTTTGGATCAATACAGAACTCCACAACACAATCCGAGGAGCAGGGCCTGGAAAACAGGGCCTGGAATATACGGAGAATAAGAAACAAAAAGAAAGCAAAAATAGTAGGCAAAATCAGTGCTCAGAATCAAGCCAAAAAAGAAGCCCCACTGTCAAGAAGCATTGGGGCGTGGGGTGGGGGGCTGGCAGCTAACAGCCTGACAGCTTGTCAAGAAAGAGGGGGCAGCCCAGAGAGCCCATGTGCTCTCTATTCTTGCTGAGGAAACAGTCTGATTGGAAGCAGGTGGCCCCCGAACAGTTGTTTGCTGACGCTCTCACTGCTCTCTCAGGGAATCCAGTCCATAAAAGCATCACCCTCACTTGTGCCACAGCACAAGGGCCAGTGACTTTTGAGCGAATTGGCAAGGAGAACACGGCTTTCACTCCAATCACATTTGATTAATCAAACTCCAGTATCGACTCTGAAATGAGTTCCAGGAAATGAATTTTATTCGGATGCATAAATCAGGAATTAATATCTTCTCTTTTGCCAAGAATGCGTGAAGGCACCAAGAGTAGGTCCCACCTCAGACTTTCTCTATTTGTCTCTGGCTGAAACACTGCCACCTCCAGACCTTGACCAAAGCAAGGTTCTCCTCCAGGCGGGCAGGTCTTGCACACTGGCATGAGTCTAGGACCAGGGGGTGTGAGGAGGAGAGAGAATACCAGTCAGTCACATGGTTCAAGACAAAACTCATGAGCCAGGGAAACACAGACCATGATCACAAGTCACTCTCACACCAGCCGTAGGGGCTCCCCAAATATCAGTTCTCTCTTAGGTGACCATTCTCAAATTCTCTGCAAAGAACAAAATCACAAGCATTCTGAGGACAAGGCCTCAGCAATCCACAGCACTGTGCTTCCCACACAGTATAAGTAGTAAATGTTTTCTGAATCAACAAATGGTTTATAGGTTTTTCCTCATGTTGATTATAATTTCAGAAGTTTCCATTCAAACTTGGACTAGGAGGACAAATGGGGTTAATATTTCTTTCTTGACCTTTAGGGTTTAAAGTTTTAAAAGCTTGTTACAACACCAACTGGTCAAAACGTGATGATGAGAGTGAGCCAGAGAAAGGACTTACAAATCTGACCCAACGTGATCCACTGGCCCAGAGCCAGTGTCAAGAATCCACCTTCATTGTCACAAACACACACTGGCATGCTCAGGCATGAGGGCGTTCTCAATCAAAGCCAACTGCATTCACAGCTGCCCCAACTGCAAGAGGCTGGACTTTGGCCACTATAAGGCAGCTCAAGATGAGGACAAGGTGGTTGGGAAACTAGCTGAGAGTGTCTTTCCTTTGGTGGTTATTTTTTCAAGGCAAGGATGCAACCGATTGACCAACCAACTGAAGTTACCCCTTGAGGAAAGAACAAGTGACGTCAAGCAAGATGAGCACTTCAATTGCATAATGTTAATGGAACAATCCATTTAAAGTCTCAAGCTTTTCTTCCCCCAAAAGTCGATACTAGATTAGCCTTCCAGGCATGTGGTTACTAAGCTCTTAAAACAAAAACTTGCCGGCCTCCATTTCCTTGATCTTTTTGCAACATAAAGCCCCTAAGGGCAAATATCAGGGCTATTAAACACAATGCATAATTTTATACAGTAAGAATATAATCTCTATTTCCCATAAAGGCAGCTTAGGTAGCAGATTTTTTTGATCAAGCCCTGGCCTCGGTCTGAAAACAACTCTGGATAAATCACCTTCAATGCACTGAGGAGTTTAAAAGATAGCAAAGCGGCCTCCCTGGTGGCGCAGTGGTTGAGCGCTGAGCTGTGGAGCTGTCGGCAGCGCGCGAAGCGAGTTCGATGCCCAGCCGGGGAGAATCCCGCATGGCGAGGCAGACCTCTCCTGCCTCGCCCGCTGCTCCCCTCAACAGTGTATTTCTGACCCGCCTGTTCTGCTTCCCACTCTGTCTCTGGTGAACCCTCTCGCCACCCCACGCCTCTGACCTGTACCCCAGCTTGTATGTATAAATAATCTTAAAAAAAAAAAAAGATAGTAAAGCCCTGCCAAGTCAATTTGGGAGGAAACTTGAATTCAACAAGACTAGAGGATTATATGGGTGGCAGCGTTGCTTTTGCCTTGAAGACACTGGAGGCATAAGGGTGACAGAAGTCAAGATACAGAGCACATTCATTGTAAAGACTCATACAGGATACCTTTTCCTGCATTAAGCTGGGTCCCAAAGGGCTATGCTCTCAGCATTAGGATGAAACACTCTTGAGAAGATGTGGCCACAGAGCTGTGCTCATACAGATCTCACCTGAGAAGTGTATAGCAAAGATGGGCAATGAAGGTGGGCTGAGGTGATCCTCACGGTGCAGTGCCATAAAAGATGAAGAGAAGGAGGAAAGTACACTGACTACAAACTTCAGGGAATCACTACAAACACATTTTTAATTACAATAACCAGTAAAATAGTTGAGGATAACAAGATGAATAGGGAAATGAGGCAACATCAGTGAAAACTGGTATAACAACTAAGAGAAGAAAGAACCTGGACAGGCTTCAGGTACAGACTTATTAAGTATATTTGCTCACCACATGAAAAATAAGTGAACAGCAAGTTTGCAAGGAAGATAAAACTGCAAAAAGCAGCTGGCAGATTTGGAAGAATATCAAACAGAACTTCCAGAAAGGGAAAATTAAGTAACAAATTAAAATCTGCATAGAAGTGTTTGGCATCAGATTAAAAACAATAGAAGAGAGAATTAGAAACCAGAGTTAGATCAGAGAAAAGTGTCCAGAGTATAGCAAAGAAAAGTAAAAACATGGAAAGTACAGAAGAATAGATTTAAGAACAAGGAGGATACAGTAAAGAGGTCCAATATACACTTAATTGGCATCCCAGAAGAGAAGAGTGGGAATGGCACTGAGATGATATTGCAGAAATAACCACTGAGTAATTTCCAGAACTATCTAAAGACACTGGATTTAAAGATCCAAAGAATCCCCAAACTCAAAAAGTACCAGATGGCTCATAGTGAACATTATTCATAATGATTAAAAGCAAGAGTAAAATCTGAAAGGAAAAATTAGATGACCTTAAAACAAATGATGGTTGGACTAGAGATGATGTCTCAATATCAAAAATGAAAGGTAGACTACAACTGAATACTTAATACCTGTAAAAGATCAAGTCATAGATTACTTCTTAGATTTCTTTGCTTGTCTCGTACAGCTGTTCAGGAGCATCTCTGGGGAGTGTCCAGCAGTAGTCAGCCAGCATTGCAGTGGATCATTTTCCCTGGTATCTTTGTTCCATTGATGCGATATCTTGATGAATACTAAAGAAAGCAACAACCAACCTATAATATAATACTTTCCTGTACAAAGATGAATAATGATCCCCAAAGATACCCAGGTCATACTCGCTGGAACCTGTGAATGTTACACCTTATATGGCCAAAAAAAAAAAAAAAGACTACATAGATGTGATTAAGTCAAGGACCCCCAGCTGAGCAGGTTATCCTTGACTATCTGTGTGAAACCTACATATAACTACACATTTTTTTTCTTTTTTTTAAAGATTCATTTATTTATACATACAAGCGGGGGTACAGGCCAGAGGCGTGGGGCGGCGAGAGGGCTCACCAGAGACAGAGTAGGGAGCAGAACAGGCAGATCAGAAATACACTGCCGAGGGGAGCAGCGCGCGAGGCAGGAGAGGACTGCCGTGCCATGTGGGATTCTTCCCGGCTGGGCGTCGAACTCGCATCGACAGCTCCACAGCGTAGCGCTTAACCGCTGGGCCACCAGGGAGGCCCATAACTACACATTTTATTACAAGAGAGAGGCAGGGGGAGATTTTGCATAGAGCAGAAGGTGATGGGAGAGAAGACAGATTTGAAGATTCTAAGGTGCTGGCTTTGAAGATGGAGTATGGAGCTGTGAACCAAGGTGTGTAAGGGATGTAGTTCCAGAAGCTGGGGAATGCAAGGAAGCGATTCTCCCCTAGAACCTCTGGAGAGAGCACAGCCCTGCTGGAACTGAGACCTCAGCCTGGAGCGACTAGCTTGGGCTATGTAGCCTCCAGATCTGTACAAGAATAAGTGTGAATTGTTTTACAAAGTTGTGTTTGTAACCCCACCACAGGAAACAAAAACAACTGCTAATACTATCCTTCCATAATGAAGGTAAAAACCAGGAGTTTCAAGCATACCAAATCCAAGAGTTCATTACCAAGTAAGGAAATTCTAAAGATTGTACATCAGGAGAAGGGAAGTGATCCCAGAGGGAAGAGTGGAAGCATCAAAAGGGATGAAGAACAAAATCAGTGACAAATGCAGAAGTACATCTAAATCTACCGACTACCAATAACACTGGTCAACAAATTTTTACAAAAGTCTTATCACTGAAATAAAATTAGTCATTTCTTATCAGTTTGTATGTGCTCAACTTGAATATGACAAATTCTAATTTTGGCTCTAGTTTTTTTGTAATATGCAATAAATGGATGTTTACATCACGAAATACATGCCAATAGTAATAGGCCTACGGTTAATACCTGTAAAAGATCAAGTCATAGACTACTTCTTAGATTTCTTTGCTTCTCTCATACAGCTGTTTAGGAGCATCTCTGGGGAGTGTCCAGCAATAGTCAGCCAGCATTGTAGTGGACCATTTTCCCTGGTATCTTTGTTTCATTGATGCGATATCTTGATGAAAACATTCGCCATGCTCATCACTAACCATACCACAGTTTTCAGGGAAGAAATCCAGATGGGAATGAAGGAAGTGGATCTTTAGAGACATATTGCAGCCAAGTTTCTGATACTGCATCAGCATGTCTTCTACTAGTTCCTTGTCGTTTTCTGCCCTAACATTCCCAAGAAAGTTTGTGGACACTAGGCGAAAAGCATTCCATGCTTGTTTCGCATCACCCTGCAGCAAGTTGCTGAACCGGTCATCTCAATGCAGACAGAATGTTTGAGTAGACTATTCTTGACTTCTTTTGCTTCGTTATTCCGCCAGAAAGAGGAACCAAGCAGAAGTAACAGTCTTTTATGTGGTTGCTTGGCTCTCTCCACACCATGGGGACTGCAAACAGCATTGATGGTCTTTTGCCATTTAACCACTGTGAAAGCTGTGTCGTACACGTAGCACATCATATATGCAGGGCTCAAGGCTTGTCTTGGTCACCAACCTTGCATCCAAAGTCAAGATGATAAGCCTTCTCCACTTAAGAAGGGATACTTTTCTTCTGGTTGGCAAATGTCACTTCCCCATAAATATAGCAGAAATTGTCCATGTTATTAATGCACTTTCAAGGCATTACTGTTCTGTATTGTGCCTAAATGGATGAAATAATAACAGTTCTATGGAACAGTAGCTTAAACTGTCTCACACAAAGTCTGAAATATTTTCAATGCTCAACCTTTCCGACAGGGCTTTATATAGTGCGCTGCTAATGTCAGCTTGCTTCAGCAGTCGCCTGGCAATAGTATTGCATTGCATCAGAAAATGATGCAATCAACTCTGGATGATGTGTGCATGATGGTATTATGCAATGAGATGCAATATTATATCATTCTAGGCTGATTTAGGACGTTGTTGCAGTTCTGAATAAATTTACAGGGTGAAACATATAAAATGAATTATATGAAATATCTTCAAAATGAGAGCTAATAAAAAATTTTCAGGGTTATATTCATGTTCAGCACACCAAGATACTACAGATTAGGGCCTTTTTAAGTCAGTTATGATCTCACTGTTGACCAGTGAAATCTGTTCTTAACACTTTGTGGTCCGCTCATGTATTAGTACGTGTTTTTGTCACCAGTATCAGGTGGCCGCTCACATATTAATACGTGTTCATCTAGTCTCCGGTTTTTCATGCCACGGTGGATTTATTTGGAACTATTAGGAACTATTTCTTTGATCGTACTCAATCTAGAAGCTTTACACATTGTTTTGGTGAAAGTGTAAGGTGTTTTATGAGAGCTCTTACAGTTTTTTTAATATCCAGTAGTTCAGGAGTTGTGTGTGTTTTATTGAATGCTTATACCATTCATGCCGTGGCACAGAAAATGGCCGGCCCCAAGGGCTGGTAAATTTAAAGGGCACCGGCACACAAAATGTTAAAATATGTATAGAATTCAAACACACAAGGAGAGAAAGAAAAAAAGGAGAGGAAAAATGTTTATAGAGTGTTCCAGGGATCTGGTGTTATCACTTAAGGAAAAGTGAAAGTTTTGATAAACTTTAAATGCAAACAAGTACAAATATGGTCATGTTTAAGATAGAAAGAGTGTATAACTTTCAAACGAGCAGAGAGAAACACAGTTGGTAAAACTATAGACAAGTGCAAGGAATTCACCCCAGAAGCACAAGTGAGGAAGGAGGCTGAATGGGTCCAGGGCACTCAGCAGCACTCCAGTTGTTCTGGGGAGAGCTCCACAGTTATTTGCCTTATTTGTTAAACTCTGCAATATATGCTTTAAGTAATTTTTTAATGTGTGTACAATATTTGACAATGAAAATGAGGAAAAAAAAACAATCACAACTTTATTCCCTTTAACTGCAGTCTACGCCCAGATGCTTCTATTTCAGCATAATATTCAGCACATCGAAAACCCACAGATGAGTTCTCTGGAGACAACCTCATCCAGCTTTCTGTCTACAGACTAACAAATTCTCATTTTACCCAGATTATAGATGATGCAATTAAAGTCTAACTAAGTTAGTGATTGATCCAAGGCCATTGTGACTTCATCTAGACAGTTCATTGAGAATACCTTTCGCTTCTATTTTTTAGGGGGAGGGGTAGCAAATTTTACTCCCTACTCTCCTGCCTCCCTTCATACACCCCCCTGCCGTCACAAACACATCCAAGAGACTTCCCAGTGCTTTATCTGTTGCACTGCCTCCCTTCTCTTTAACGATTCTGTATATTTAATAAAGGAATGTCAGAGACCAGCAGTGTGTGCTTGCCTGTAATTAACAATGCTTTTGCAAGACTCTCCCTTAATACTGATGCAACTATACAGTTCAAGTGGTGCAAGAGCAGGGATTAAAAACAGGATCCATAATCAAGCCTGGACTTGAGGGTGGCTTCCCATGAGATGCCTGCCAGCAACCACGCTGCTAAAGCCACACAGAGTCATGCCCATACTCAAGGGAAGGAGCAGCAAAGTAGGGAGCAGCCATTGCCCCAGACCAGGACCAGTTCCCAGAGGAAGCATCACAGGTGTGGGGGACAGGCAGAAATGTTGCACAGAGTCTTTAAAAAACTAATTTTATCTCAAGCCAATAAATATTTTTAAAAACTAACTTTCTTTTTAATCTTCTAATAGAATAAAGCACAAGATTTCCTTGGGAAACAGGCACTTAACATTTGCCTCTGACAAAGGCCCCCTTTTCCCAGGTTCCTCTCACTCTCAACTTTGCTGTGCAAATGCTGCCACTTAAGTGAACTCTTAAATGAGACCACTCCCGCTGGGGATGCCTGCAAGCCAGCTGCAAAGTCGGACTGCTGCCTGCACTTTGGGAAACTCTCCATCCCGTCTCTCAGCTGAGTCTCTTAAAATTCATTTCTGGAAAAAAAAAAAAAAAAAAAGCTGCCCTGCCTGCCAACACTGATCTTGTCATCTAGCACCCAGACCCGTATTTTAGGGACATCACGAAAATTTAAAAAAAAAAAATCTGTCCAAATGCACAAGTGATCTAAGATGATTGATAACTTGGTTATTCTCCCTGATTGGACTGAGAACAGTGATAACTATAATTACAAAGATCCAACTCAGTGGAAAACTGCACCACCATCAACCCCTTTTTCATTTGCAAAGCCCTCTCTGCAGGCATAAGGAAATACTCCCTGAATCACTCTGGTCTCATCCAGTCAGCCCCGTTTCCAGATGAGAAAACTCAGGCAGGACAGGCCAGCAGGTCCATAGGGGAGGCTGATTCCAAGATGCCTATTTCCAAATGACAACCACCTGGAGCCAGCACTGCTCCCTTCCTAGAGACAGACCCCTCCCATCCTTCCTCCCTGCACCCCACCCATCTGGCTCAACTTCTTGGCCCTTTTTCAGACTCCAGAGCAATAATGGAGACCAATGGAGCTGTACATCGAGTCAGCAGCTTGCTGCTTCCACTCAGTCACAGCTCACTGGCCATCTCTGCCACTGGCAGGGAGGACGCTTGCCACTCAGATCTGGGTACCTAGATACCGCTGCCCCCCGCCCCCCTGGAAAAGTGCGAGGTCCAGGACTGAACAGAAATCAGAGAGGGCCTGGAAATGAAGAGATGCGGCCAGCAGGGATGAATGGGGTCCCGGGTCCCTGTCTCTTCCACATTGACACACAACTGAGATGGTGGGAGCACTCATCTACAGATTCTTCCTTCTCTGCTCCCTTAGTAGTTGGAACCTCTCCCACACAGAGAAAGCAGGAGATCTGGCAAAGGAGAGGACCCAGCAGGCCGGCCGGCCAATCCTCTTGCTTTCCAGAGTGAAAATCCCTCGGGCATAGCATGCTGATGGCAGGGCCGACACCAGAACCAACTTCTGGGAAATTTCCCCCAAAAAGGACTATTGCCTTCATGTTGCATATGTATCTGGGTGGGTAGTTGCTTTGCATTGCTTGACAAAAAAATTAAATACAAAAACATTCATAAATTTTACAAGTTCTCATGATCCCATTAGCCAGTGGCTACAGTTCCTATTTGAACATTATGGGCAGAGTAGAGTCCTGTTTCCTTCCCTGTCCAGAGGCAACATCTCTCTATTCCTAGACCGTAAGCCTGGACTATAATCCACGAATAATATTTTAACAGAGCCAAATCTATCAATGTTTTCATTTCTGAGTTGTATTTTGGGGGTCTTTCTAAAAAAGTTTTTTTAACCCTTAAGGTATACAAATATTCTCCCAGCTCACCCTCCTCCTCCTCCTCTTTCTCTCTTCCTCCTTCTTTTCAGGATTTCGTTTTGACTTTCACATTTAGGTTTAGCTGAAATCTACCTTTGTAGATGCTGTAGAAAGCCAATTGTCTCAGCCTGAGTCACAGAATGTTTCTTGCTCTCTAATCTGTTTTTCATTGATCCCCCCCCCTTTTTTTTTTTCCGGAAGTATCAGCTTTATGTACCTTACTCTTCTAAAAGGAAAATTGGTTTTGTGTCATCCTAAGAGAAATCCTGGTGAGATTTTGATTCATTTTAAGTAAAATACTTTTACACTAATAAGAGGCTGCATCTATAAACATCTCTTTGCCCACTTATTACATATTCTTTTTTAAGGCAGTGCCTTACAATTTTTATTATGTGCATGAAAATGCTAAAATATGATAACAGATTTTATAAAGTTAATTGAATATCATTACATGTTCTGATAATGTTTGATGAGTTTCTCTAGTAAAGTCTTACATACGTTTTATTTAATTTATTTCTAGGTATCCTACAATTTTGTTCTGATTGGAAACACTATATTTTTTCCTATAACATTACTTACATGTTATTGCTGTTTCATACAAATGCTTTACTTTTTGTATGTTGATAACCTACTTAATAACTGTTTACCTCTTTTATCATATGTAATACTTTTGAGAATTTTTTAATTTGAAGGTAGCAGTCATATGTATAGATAGATAGATAGATAGATAGATAGATAGATAGATAGATAGATAGATAGATAGATAAATGTTTACATAGCTGGAACTTTGCTATTTTCCCTCCCTATGAATCTTTTCCTTTTCTTGTCTTGTTGCATTGGCTATGCCCTTCAGCACAGTGTTGAACAGTAGTGGAGATTTATAGGATCCTTATCTTATTTCTGACTCTAACTGGGAATTTTCCTAAGTTTCCCTCGTAAGCAAGAGGTGCCACCTCAGGATGTCAGTTACCTTTTTGTATTCTCAAATGACATCTTCCCAACTAGTAAATTCCTTCACATAAATCTCATACATCTTTTCATCAACTATATAGCACAGTGCTTGTCACACAGTAGGTACATAATAAATGCTTGCTAATTGCTTATGCACTTCCACACTTCACTATTGTGGTGTTTATACTGGCGACTCCTGCTTCTCTGATCCTAGGGAATGTGGCAAATGCTGGCGCACCATTTGTCCAAATGGGTTTTGTGATGAGTGTTCTTTAAGTGTGTGTATTTGCGTGTGTGTGTGTGTGTGTGTGTGTGTGTGTGTGTCTTTATGGAGATGGCATCTCATGCAGTGAGGTGCTGGGGGTTCATTAAGAAAACAGGAAGAATCTGGTTTTTAAAAACTGAATTCTTCCAGGGATTTGGGTTTGGTTACCTCTGGAGACTGTTTATTCTTTCCTCCCCTACTTATCCTGTATGAACAAGGATTAACTGAGGAGAGTAACTAGCCCCTGAATGGGTCACTGACTTTTTCAGACTCACAGGATCATTTCTTTGTGCAAAGCAGCAGCTCCAGAGGCAGGAGGGGCCGGCCTGCACAGCTCAGCTGGCTTCACGCCACACACCTTCTGGCTTCTCAGCAAGAACTTGATTCCTGGGAATGAGGCCAACATCATGCCCCTGAGGCTATTCACACAAAACCACCAGGAACTCCATTCAGTCCTGATGAGAAAATGCCTGTGGTGAGGAAGATAGAAGGCAGAATGCTGCCCTGCTTCCTTCTGATGCTCTAGACCCTGCTCCCTTCGCCCAGGGAGCCATCAGCTGCCTCCCTGAGCCACTTTCTCTGCTCCGGGCTCCTTTGCCTGAGGTTCATGGGAGGAAGATAAATGGCAGGAGAGAGGGTAACTGGGGATTACTCAGAAGACTAAGAGCCCCTGTCACCTCTGCCCCAAGCTTCTCAGCCCTGTCAACGCAAGCAGCCAAGAAGAAGGGAAACTGGAGTAATGGGGCACATCAAGGGTAAAACTAGGAAAACAAAGGCTGTGATGCTGCAATAAACATGGGGGTGCACAAATCTTTCCAAATTAGTTATTTTCATATTCTTCAAACAAAGACTCAGCAGTGGAACAGCCGGATCACATGCTGGTTCTATTCTTGCCTTTTTTTCCTGTGGGATGGTAGGGGGAGAGGGGTTGTTGCACCAATTTACTTTCCTGTGGGGGGGTGTTGGTGTGCACAGGGAGGGGTTTCTTGCCATTTTGATGATAACCATTCTATCAGGTGTGAGGGGACTGCTCATTTTAGTTTTGAACTGCTTTTCCCTAGTAATAAGTAAAAACTAACATCTCTTCATGTGCCTCTTAGCCATCTGCATATCCTCTTTGGAGAAATGTTTGGGTTTTTTTTAACATATTTTTAAAAAAACGTAGTGGGTTGTTTGTTCCTTTGTTGTTAAGTTATAAGAATTATTTATATATTCTGCATATTAATCCCTTGTTGGATATATGATGTCTTCTTCCATTCAGTAGGGTGCCTTTTTATTTTGCTTATGGTTTCCTTCATTGTGCAGAAGCATATTAGCTTGATATAGTCCCACTTGTCTATTTCTGCTTTTGCTTGCCTCATCCTTAGAGTCATATTCACAAAAACCTCTCGGAAGAACTTCCAGGAGCTTCTGCCTGTGTTGTCTTCTCAGTATTTTATGGTTTCAGGTCTTACATTCAAGTCTTTAATCCCTTGTGAGCTTATTTTGTGCATGGTGTTAGATAATGGTCTACTTTCATTCTTTCATATGTGGCTGTTCTATTTTACCAGTACCTTTTATTGAAGAGACTGTCCTTTTCCCACCATATATGCTAGGCTCCTTTGTCACAGATCAGTTGGCCATATATAGGTAGGTTTGTTTCTGGGTCCTCAGTTGTGCTTCATTAATCTGCATATCTGCTTTTGCCAATGCCACACTATTTTGATTGCTACAGCTTGTGAGTATAGTTTGAAATCAGGGAGTGTGATACTTCCAGCTTCGTTCTTTTGTTCTCTGGATTGCTTTGGTTATCTAGAGTCTTTTGTGGTTCCATGTACATTGTATTTTTTTTTTTTTGGTTCTCTTATGATGAAAAAACCACCACTGGGATTTTGACAGAAATTACACTGAATCTGTAGATTAATTTAAGTAACCTGCTCATTTTAATAATAAGCACAGAATATCTTCCCATTTCTTTGTGTCTTCATTTGCTTTCAATAATGTCACATAGTTTGCAGTGTACCACCTGCTTGGTTAAATTCACTCTTAGGTATTTTAATCTTTTTGATGAGATTGTAAATGAAGCTGTCTTCTTAATTTCTCTTTCTGATAGTTTGTTTTTAGAGTATAGAAATGCAACAAATTTTTATATATTGATTTTGTCCTGAGGCCAAATGCTTTTGAATCTGTCTCCACTATGAAAGACAAATTCATTTACTCTTCACTATCCCTGTTGCCAGTGCCCTATGAGTATCTTGTCTGGATTATTGAAACAGGCTCTTACTTGGTATTATCCTTCTAACCCCCAAGAAAGCTCCATGACGCCACAGAGCCATCTTTCTGAAGTGCAGGGGTCACCTCACTCCTCTGTTCAAGACCTCCCTGGTGCCTACTCACCAGTGAGTAGGTCCAGACTTAGAAGGGCTTTCAGCACTGGGCTGAGTCTCCCAAATTTGGGGTCATGCCACGGCTTTCTTGTATCTCTAGGGTCACCACCTCATGTTAGAATTAACTGGGTACCTACCCCTTCTTCAGTGGACAAGCACCCTTGAGGGGATGAACTCTCTTATTCTTGCAGTTGTGCCCCACAGTGCCTTTTACACAGCAACTTTTCACAATGGAAGACAAAGGCCACGCAGTATGGATGACCTTGAAAATGTTCCCAGGTGAAGAAGACAGACACCAAGGCCACATATTGTCTGATTCCACTTATACGGAAACCCAGAACAGGCAGATTCATGGAGACAGAAAACAAATTCACAGTGACCAGGACCTGGGGAAGAGGAACATCTGTTTTGGACAGGTGCAGTGTTTCCTGTGTGCGCAATGAATATATTCTGGAACAATAGGGTGGTGATGGTTGCACAGACTTATGAATGTATTTAATGATGCTGAATTGTATACTTTAAAATGGCAAATGCTACACTGCACTGTAGTGTTTTAACACACATAGACAAGTGAGGCTGAGAAGACATAAATAACTAGTCCAGGGTACCAAGGCTAGGGAGTGTGATGAACAGAGTAGATGACAAGGACTCAGTTTCCCTCTGCAGTGTTAAAAGTCAACAGAGAGCCCTCCCCCTACATCTGTCACCCAGCCCAAGTCCAGAACATTCTCCCTGGTATCTCTCTGAGTGATCCAGACCTCAGGGACCCTCGTTTTCAGAAACGCCCAAGGTCCACAGCCTGGTACAAAGCACCTGCACCCTGGACTGCCCTTCAGGGCTTCAGCAGCTCGTCTTGGTCTCCACAACTAGACTAGCTGCTCTTTCAGGGCAGGACCTGTGACAGAGCATGCGCAAAGCTGGCTGACATCACCAGCATGGGAGGTCAAGAAGAGCATGCTGAATACTCTTTAATTTTTCACAGGTTTAACTTGCATTTTAGCCGAAAAGTTCCCACATTATTTTGGCCAGCAAAACACAAGTCTCCTTTCTCCACTGATTGGATCTCAGGAAATGCCTTTTTGCTACACAACCACTAACTAAACCCATTGCCACCTATTGTTCTGTCATGGGGCGGGGGTGGGGGGGGCTAGTTAACACCACTTTCTCGCTTATTTGTAAGAGAAAGCTTCATTTCTCTGCTCCAAGCACTGTGGGAACATTATAGGAGGCATGTTAAGAGAGCAAGCCAATAAATGAAAATGTGTGAAATAATGGCTCGGAGTCTAAATGTGTCAACGCTAAAGCAAGTTTTATTAGTTCACTTGAAAAAGGTCATTCTCTTGTGAGTCGCTTTAGGAATTAGGAAGGAAAGCCCAGATCAAAAGTCCAGGCTGCTCTGTAGCCTTGTCTTCATCCCTACTTAGACCTCAGGCGAGCCCCGCAACCCCTCAGAGCTGGCTTTCCTAACCACAAAATAGGGATCAAAGAGCCTTTCTAGGCGTCTTATTGGAGTTTGTAAGAAGCATTGAGACAGCAAACAGGAAGGACTTAGAAGAGAGCAGTGGCCCGGCTGTCAGAGGCACAGGGGACGGAGAATCCCTGGTTCTGAGGAGGGGGGAACTGAGTGCACCCCAAACTCCGTGGCTCCAGGTCCATTGATAGGCTGCTCCAGCAAGGGCCCTGATCTGTGTGGGTTCTGCAGGAGTGGCCAGTGGGTCTGAAAAACAAGAAGGTGCTATTCTGGCAGAATTATCAAAAAAATTTTTAATTGATGCTCAACCCTCTGCTTCAAAAGATAATGCATGTACCAGTAACACGCAACAAGGTGAGGGCAGTTAATAGAGATGTGTTTTTAAGACTTTCCATTCTGAAATAATTATAGATTCACAAGAAGTTACAAAAACAGTACAGAAAGATCTATGTCCCTATTACTCAGCTTCACTCGATGGTAACATCTTCCATATAACAATATCACACTATCAAAACCAGGACCTGACACTATTCATCTACAATGAACAGATCTTACTCAGATGCCATCGGGTTTTGTATACACTGTCATCTTTAAGTCTACAAACAACTGTGGTGGTGCAGAGGAGAGAAAGCCCTGTAATGAAATCGGTGCAATGCTGTTTTGATAGGCAGCTCAAGAACATGCAAACATAGTTCTATTACGAACATGTTTTGTGGTTGTGTTCATTGTAACAAGATGATATTTGCAGACCCTCCCATTCTAGGAGGTAAGAAGTCTTCGTTAACCCTTGTTCCCACAACAATTTTGTAATAAGGGAGAAGTAGTTGGCTTTTCTTTTCCTGAGAAGCTAAGTTCATGACAGCCCTCATCCCAGGCACCCCACTGTGGTCTGCATTACCCAACTCTGGTCCTCCCCACCTGCTCTGCCTCAAGTGCAAAGCTACAGGATTTCCTAGGTGTAAGAGTCCTTCAGATGGAATTTGGTGCTCATCGCGCAATATGCCAGGTCTACTGAGCAATGCCGCCATCTAGTGGTCACACACAGACCTAAGAAAAAACAAAGATAATGAATAGTTCTTTGTGGGCCTTGAATAATAGTCACCTTTTAAATATACGCCAAGAGACTCTATTTAAGGTACACCTGTACTGAATATTAGAATTAAGATTGTTTTATATTGAGAATAACTGCCCTGGTAGATTAAATATGGCTATAAATTATTTGAGTCCCTCCCATTAAGAGGTAGGATCTCTTCCCCTATCCCTTGAATCTGGGCTGAGCTAGTGACTTGCTTTGAAACAGACTGCACAGGAAATGAATCCGTGTAAACTCAGAGCCTTGGCTTCTAGAAACCTCAGAGCTGCTCCTCTTGGTCTCTTGGAACAGTTGCCTTTCGGACAAGCGCAGACTATTCTCCTTGAGCACGAGACTCCACGTGGAGAGGACCAGCTGCCTTAGCCATTTCTTCTGGAACTCTTCCCATTTTGCTGCAAATGGACACATCCTGTATTTCCTGGTGGCAGAATGGCATTCCCCAGTGTGGCGACCCCACACTGAGTCTGTCCTCTATTAGTGGGCGCTTAGGCTGCTTCCACGTCCTAGCTGTTGTGAGCAGTACTGTGATAAACACTGCAGAGCGTGTTGTTTGTTTTTGATCCACCGTTTCATGTTCTTTGGGGAGATGCTCAGAGTGTGAGTTCTGGGTCACATGATACTGATTTTTTTGTGTTTCTGAAGGTAAGTCCAGAATATGCGTAAATCCATTTTCCATACTGGTTCCACCAGCAGTGTCACAGGTTCCTCTTCCCCCATGTCCTGTCCAACACTAGCTGCAGGGGTCTTTTTAATGTGTGCCATTCTCGCAGCTGGGAGATGATGGATCGCTGTGTTTTCAATCCTTATCTCATATGAGGGAGAGAGAGGTGATGAACATATTTCATGTATCTGTTGGTCTTCTGAATATCCTCTTTGGTGAATTGTAAAGCAAAGACAATTTAATGTGGGATTTGACATAGAGGTGAGAGGGCAAAGATAAAATCTGGGGAAACGATGAGGAGTTAGGGGTAGAACCCTGAAAGATAATCATCCACTCTCAAAGACACAGCCACACAGAAGGAGGGGCAGAAATACCCTGGCATCACCCTACCTCCACCCTCCAGTCTCCCCAGTGCCTGGCGCCAGTCAAACCCAGCCAAGGCCTGCAAGAGGCAGCCTGCAGGGATCAGCACTTGGGATGTGGAACACATCACGGGAAGAGCAAGGGAGGATGACGCTAAAAGGTTTCTGATTTGCCAGGCATGTGGAGGGTGGTGATCTGGGCTAGAAAGGCTTTACAACTGAGGAGATGAGCAGATTATTCCCAACATCCATACATTTCTCCACCACAGTCCCCCCAATCTTTCATCCTGGTGCAAAACTGGCTTTGCCATAAAAGAAGGTCAAAGGTCACTATGGAAAGATGCTGTGGTTCCTTTGATGCTCACAGGGGCCCATCTCAAAGAAGAACCTCAAAAACATTGAATTAAGGAGCATTAAGCTATGTGGCCAGAGCACTTGGCTGTGGGTTAAGCTCTCAGCCAGAGGTGAAGTCACAGGCCCTCCTCTGAGCAGTGAGGACAGCGTAGGGCTCTTCCAGGTCTCCCATTTGAAGTGATGCCTCAACCGGTGAAAACCCCGAGATCTGGGAGACACTGAGGCTTGATGATGGACAGTGTTCATAGGGCTTTTGGGCTCCAATCCTAGCTCTGTTTCTGCTCTCCATGACCTCAAGCAAGTTGTTTTCTCTTAGAGCCTTTGTCTTCTTGTCTATAAAATGGGGTAATAATGCCTAATTTACAGGGTTATAATAAGGATGAAGTTAATCCCTTGGGAACCTGCAGATGATCTGGGCAGTGGCTTTGGGAGTGGGGTCGCCCGACCAGGAGCAGAAACATCACTTGGGAACTACTAGAATGGAAACTTCTGGGGTTCCGCCCCCCACTCACTCAGTGAGAAACTCTGGGGTGATTCATCTGTGTTTGAACACACCCCTTAAGGACTCTGATGTCTGCTAAGGTTTGAGAACCAATCATTATCTAAAACATAGTGGACCCTCAAGAAAGAGTAGCTGCTGTTACGATTTTTACAGCTTTAAAGCATGAGTTTGGAAAAGGAAGGTTTTTCACATACCACCAACGGCTGGAGTCACCTGAGAGGTGAATGTGAGGACCCCAAGGCTCCGTGTTCCATTGGCACCTGTGAGTGGTGTGGGGACTGGCCCGGCCATGCCACACAGCTGAGGTCGCCCCACCTGCAAGTCACCTGCTCAGGGCTTGTGCGGCTCCTACCTGTTCAAGATGAGCTGTTCTTCTGCACCCACAAGGCTGGGACTATCTCAAACTGAAATGGGGCAAGGGGGAAAGTCTTACTCAGAAGAGAAGGCGGAGAAAGGAAGACATATTCAACTCTAATAAAGTAGAAGTGAACATCTGAATAGAGAAAAATCTTTGTCCATTGCTTTGGAGGGTTAAAGTACGGAAAGAAGAGGAAGAAGAAAATAAGAACAGAAGAAGAAGAAAATAAGAACAGGTAGCCTAAGCGATTCAGGATACCCAAAGAAAACACAAGAAGGGGGTGTGGTGGTGCCAGAGAAACAGGAGGGTGCAGAAACCAACACAAGGAGTTCAAGTAAATAATGCTCAACTCCTCTGTTGCCCCTTTCTTGCTGATCCTGCATTTGCAGGGGCTTCGTTTTCGGGGAGTGGTGGGAGCGGGGGTCGCGGTGGGGGGACTGTGGTATTTGTTGTGTCTTGGGAACATGCCCGAGTCCATGGACAAGCAGCGAAGCTCTCAAATGCTGGGGTGACTCCACTGCCACTAGGTGGGGGTGTTATGTTGACTTGGGTGGGAGACACAGAAGCAAGTTAACTCCAGATGTTGTGCAGTCTCTTGGCATAGCCAGGAGAAAGGAAGATGAGAAAGTAGAGGTTTGCACTGAGAGGGCAGAGGCTGATGTTCCTCAGCCACTGACACCGACAACACTGGCGCAGACGCCCCCACCAATAGAAAGGGGGTGTGGGATGCTGACGCAGTGAGGGCAGGAGCTCCTGAGAAGCAGAAAGAACTTTACACCCCGAAGTTTCAGGTCTAACAAGGCCCCAAGTTCCCCACTCCCTGCACATGAGCTTTCTACAGATGTAGCCTGTGGGGTTTCAAGCACTGACAGAGCCTGCTTGCCACTGCCCGCCCAGTGCTTTTAAAGTCGAAACGCCAGCAAGAGTTACTAGTGCATAGTTATGAATGCACAGTGGCCGGGCCAGCTGGGCCTGCCCATGAAGTATCATTTGATTTGTGTGTAAAGTTTGGGTTCTTTTTTTTTTTAATGTCTTTTCATAAAAGAAAGTGTTGTGAAGAAATAGAATTCTTCTGTACAAGGTTTGTGGGTAAAGAAAAGTATGCTGGGTTTGGCTGGTATTCTTGCCTTTAGCAGCCCAGAGAAAAGTCCAGGTGAGCACACCACGAAGTCCTCCAAACCGAGGTTTATGGGTCTGCATTGCTAAGGTTCCAGAGATTTCTGTGGCTCAAGCAGCAACACTGCCAAGACCTGTATCTTCTTATCTAAGGACAAGCCTGGACGATTTGTAACTGGGAGACCCAGAGAGTTCCTTCAGGCTTGAGGTGAAGGTCTACCCCAGCCCTGAACCTGGGGTACAGGCTTCTGTGAAGAGGACCAGCAGGTGGCCAAGTCCAGCCTGATGCTGCAGACGCCCCCTGGCGGGACAGAGAGGCACAACAGGAGAGGGCGGTGGAGCTGCTCCGGGGTCCACATGGTCCTCAAAATGATCCCTCACTGGGTGAGTCCAGGATCCAGGCAGAGCCTGGGGTCCTAACTCTGCACTCACTGCTTTTCTCCACATTTTCCTCACTTCAACTGGGCAAACACAACATCAGCCACTTCTGGGCTCTGTGCTGGAGGAGGAGGAAGGTACACAGGTAAACAGATCTTCCCACATGGGGGGATGGGCATTCCCAAGGAGCCCAGATCTGGCAGAGGGATGGAAAGCTGCTCCTGAGGAGCCAGGGCATTAGTCCCGGAGGGCTCTCTAGAGGCAGTGAGGTCTGAGCTGGTGTTTGGTGAAAGATTAAAACAGAGTCAGGCAAGAAGTGAGGGCTGGGGGCTGGGCACAGGGAACAGCACCTGCACCAGGGACCGAAGCCCACCTGGGCGTGCCATAGAGCTCTGGGCCTGTGTGCAGGCGAAGGGCAGGAGACTGGGTGGGGCAGCCCTGCTGAGGGGACAGATTCAAAAAACAAACAACTAGGACTAAAAACTGGCAGGGTTTGGTGGGTAGAGTGGATGAACAGGGGGCAGCGGAAGGAGGCCAGGTCATTCGTGGGCTCTGACTTTGGAGTTATACAGAAGAGGAGAAGAGACAAGCGGGTGAGGAGTTCAAATTCAGACATGTGAAGTTTCTGGTGCCAGGGGACGTGATGCAGAAACAGCTGCAGGCCTCAGACACCCACATCCGGTGCCTGGGAAGCTGATGGAACCAGGCCAGCCTCTCCTTACTACCTGTGCTTTCAGCACAACCTCTGCAGACAGCTTCTCCTTTATCTGCATCCCCCCAGCTATCTTCAGTATGTCTCTGTGATCCGCTTCTGGAGATAAAACCCAAGAAAATAAAAGCAGGGTGCTGAAGAGATCTCTGCGCTCCCGTGTATACTACAGCACAATTCACAGCAATCAAAATGTGGAAAAACCTAACAGCCCTTCAATGGATGGAGGGATAAAAAAAAGATGCTATTCATAATGAGAAAGAAGGAGACCCTCTCATTTGCAACAACTTGGATGGACCCCAAACACATTATGCTAAATGAGACAAGTCAGACAAAGACAAGGATGGTATGCTATTTATGTGTGGAATCCGAAAGAGCCAAACGCATAAAAATCGAGTAAAGTGTGGTTATCACTGTGGGTGGGATAGGACAGGTGTTGTTTAAGGCACAAACTTACAACGCATAGTAACCCCTAGAGATCTAAAGCACAACACAGTGAATAGAGACAACAATATTCTAACATAATCATCTAACTTGCCAAGAATCTAGACCTTAATCATTCCAACCACTAAGAAGAAATGATAATTATGTAACAGGTTAGAGGTGCCAATTGTTATGTGCAACCATGTTATATGTATCAAATTAACATAAGCACCCTAAATGTAGACAATATGTCAAATATATTTCAGTCAAAATAAAACCAAACTCTTAAGGATATGGTCCTTTTCAATGTATTCACAGGAGCCCCTGGCTGATGGAGGAGGTTCCAGACGAAAACAGGTACAGAAGACAAAGACAAAGGGTATGTTGATGGGGCTGGAGCAAGTCCAGCTGGAGAAACTGTTGGGGGGCTGCTGAGGGACACACAGCCTCACCAAAGACGGGGCCGCCATCTTGAATGGTCAGGAAATTATGGCAAGTGCAGCGGAACACCACAGCCTCAACAGGAAAAGACAAATGCAGGTAGTAAGATAGAGAAGGGCCCGAGCCTGGGTAGTGAGAGCTGTTAGCCTGGACAGAAGCGCCCAACGCCAGTCTCTGAGGATGTTTCTCACAGGCTGGATTCAGCTGGCTTCTGCATCCTCTGAGCTACTACTAGAGCTCATGGGGATGTTCTGTGCATCTGCTGAGCGCTGTCTTCAAGCAAATGTATTTACACGTTTGCACACAAATACCGATGTTACCTCTGCTGCATCCTGAAGGAGATGAATGGCGGTAAGAAGACACCAAGTAACCTTACCCCAGGAAAGAGTCCCCAGCACACTCCCAGCAGTGTCCGCAAATCGCCCCATACACGTTCCCACTGGCACAGGTGGGAGGGGAAGCTGTGGATAGGAACAATCAGGAAGGTGGGCTCCACCTCTGGCGGGTCCTTAACCCAGCTCTGCAGAAAGACAGCGCCCCATGTTTGGCTTCCACTAGCTCCCTGCAGCCTCCTCTCCTGCTGGACCATAGCCAAGCTTCTCTTCCCAGACCCCACCTTGCTCCGAAATGCTCACACACGGCTGGTACTAAGTCTGGGGTACAGATCTGCCCAGCCCATTCAGGTTTGGCTGGCTCAAAAACACCCAACCTCAGAAAAAACCCGAGTTATTTCCTCCACTGCACAAGCTTGGTGCTATGTGCAACATTCCATCAGAAACAAAAGCATCTGTACCTTCCAAGGTCAACCTACTCCACCCCAGCTCACAGCCACAGCCATCAAAATACACTTGAGCAACAGATTCTCGCAGCGTCCTACACCGCCTTCTTTCCAGAACCCTGGAGTGAGCAGCCTGAAGCCTCAGACCAGACTTCCTTCCTTGGCCTCGACCTTGACAATGAACCTGTGCTCAGCTCAGTGGTTGGCAGGAAATGCCAAGTTGCCTTAGTGCCTGAGTTCCCAGCCCAGTCTGCATTGCTGAGGATCAGGGGAGGCCAGAGCTGGTCTGGGCACTGGGGCGGAGGGAGCGGGACTGCCCAGCTGTGCTGGGAGCACCCAGAACAGGCGGAGCTGTGGCTGAGGTTTTCTCACTGTGTTGTTGTGTTCCAGAAGCCTCATGCCCCAGTGGTCAAGGCAGCCACCTGCAATCAGGCAGGAGCTTCACCCCAGTGATCTCAGTTACTCTTTGCAACAGTCCTGCTGGCAGAGATTACTGTATATTTTTCAGATCAAAGTTTTGCAGTCAGAGCAGCCCAGAGTCACACTTGCAAGTCATCCCGACTGACAGACGGATGCGGGTGCTCTTCCAGCTCCCTCGTCCTGCCCCACCAGACCCATCCTCAAATGGAGTTCGAACTGGAAGGCTTGCTTTCTTCCCTAGAGGTAAGCACTTTCCCCAAATAGAACATACTCTGAAATGTCACGAGATCAGGCAGCTCAACAGAACAACCGTATTTCGAGGGAAGGCTATGGATGAGGATAGCCTCACGAGGAGGGGGCATTTTGTCAGGTCTGTGCCTGCTGAAAGGCTGAAAGGCCAGTGTTGAGGATGGTGCCTGGCAGGTGCTGACACAGAAGGCACCCAAAAAACACCCTCGCAGACTGCAGGTGCTCGCAAAGCACCCGTGCTCTCCTGGTCAAACCTGTTCTCATAGAGAAGAAAGGCTGTCAAGAGCCCTCAGCTGCACCAAGTCAGCCACGTAGACAAGTGTGAGCCAGATATGAATGGGTCAGCCTCAGTCCTCGGGAGACCAGGCTGCACCCAACAAGCACAGCAGTAAAAGATGGTTCCAGTTTCTCCACAACCTTACTAACACTTGCAATTGTCAGTCTTTTTTAATATTAGTCATTTTGGTGGGTGTGCAGTAGTATGTCATATATTGTTGGAGTTTTCATTTTCCTAGTGAATAATAATGTTGAGTGCCTTTTCATATCCTACACTCTCTTTCTTAATCTCTCTCTAGGTCACACACATATATGATGAGATTCTCATCTATCTCACTGAGACTCGTAGACAAGCACATCTGCCTGGCTTTTCCTACTGCAAAAATGGGAGTTTGTTTCATTAATCAGGAATAAAATTGTGTTAAAATATGAAATAAGTTTATTTAAACCTTCTTTGAGAAATTCAGTTGCCATCCAGCCAAGAAGTTGTTCCAATATAGTTTCTGTCCCCAGGGACAAAAATAGTTGGTAGAAATAGGAAAGGTGGAAATAAGCATGGGTGGGCATAATTAGGGAAGGTTTCCTGTGGAGGTGAGAGCACCTGGGACTTAAAGAGCAGGTTGCATGGCTAACCAGGTCACATTCTATGCAAGGCGAACATAGTGAAGGAAGGCAGGAAGAGGACGCTGGGGATGCTGGGGTCTAGAAGCCTGACTTTGGCAGGAGCGATGAAGATACTAGGTTAAGGCCAGGTAAAGTTGAAGGGATTTATTAACAAGAAATCTATGAAGCACTTTTCATGTCCCAGGTACAGGAAGGGTTTCAGAATGGGAGTCAGTTGCCTTTTTTATGAGGAAGGTACCAAAACAAAACAAAACATACAAACAAACAAAAACCAAAGGGACAGGTGAGAGGCAGAAAAATCACACAGGGTGTCTTGATATTGTTCAAAGGGTCACACACAGACCTGAAAGGGTCATTGGCCAAGGTTGGCTGCAATTGAAGAGACTGGCTTAAGACGGGTTGACCAGTTGGCTGAGGGTCTCCTCTGGGAGCTTTCATTCTTCCATTGGGTGCTGCCAGCCTAGCTTCATTTTGTTTCAGAGGAGGATCAACAAAGAGAAGCACGGAGAGAGGTCCTCGGAGAGAGGCCCTCAAGGTTCCTCCTAGATCACATGACTGCATTCTGAAATACCTCAAAAGCCCCCCACTACTCTAGGAAAAGCACAAGACCTGCAACCCCTACTTCAATCCCAGCCTTCCTTTCCCCACCCGACAGGCTCCTCTTCACGCTTTATTACCCTAGGATTCTTACAGCTCCAAGAATATGGCCCACGTGTTCTTCCAACTGCTTGGAAAACTTCTCCCTCTCTATCTCATAGCTCCCTTCGCTTTGTCCCTCAAATCTCAGCTTGTGCCACTCCTTCAGGGAAGCATTCCCCAAAATTAGTCCGGCTGACAGTCCAGGTCCACTTCCCATGACATACATTCTCTTGGAATCTGCTCCTTTAACATTTATCTCTGTTGCAATCACAACACCTCATCTTTGTGTTGCTTGATTGAGGTTGGCACAGGATCAGAAACTACATCTGCTTTTGCTCATTGCTGCATCCCATCCCGATGCCTTGGACACATGCTAGCGCCTGGCATAAGAATGAAAGAATGAGCACAGTGAGTTTTTCAACACGCAAGATCTGGCCCTAGATCCCCTGCTATAAGACAAACCAATGGTCCAGCAATTCTACTCCCCCATAAAAACTCAACAGAATTAATTGTATGCTCTCCAAAAGCATGCACAAAAATGCGTGTGGCAGCATTATTTGTACTATAACCAGAACCTAGAAAAATCTAAATATTCATGAACAGTAAAAGGCTAGATTCATTTACTGAAATATTCATTTCTATAAACTACTACACAGCAGTGAAAATTATCAAAGTACCATTACTTGCTGCAACTTGGTTGCTTTGAACAAATATAACACTGTGAGTCAAAGAAAGTCACCAAAGAGAATATATTGTATACTTCCAATTATGGGAATTCAAAGTCAGGCAAATTAAACTAAGGTCAGGATGATCAAAATGTAATGACTTTTGGAGGAGCAGGGGAGGTAAAAGACTCCTTGGGTGTTAGTCATGCTCTGTATCTGATCTGGGGGCAGGTATTTAAGGCTATGTTCACTGTGTGAAAATGCGACAAGCTGCTGATTTACAATTCCACTGATGTGCTGCACTTTAGCAAATAGCTTGCTGGAAAAAAGGAAAGACGACTCCTTCATGACATGGTGCTGGCTCTCAGCAGGCCAAGAAGGTGTTTGAGCAACGGAGCAAAGTGTGCAACGTACGTAGCTGGTGCTTTTCTGTGTCCCCAGTACAGGTGGTCACCGGCACCCACCATGGCCTTCCCATTTCCTGAGGCAGTTCATTTGCACATGAAAAAGATAGAGGTGCAGATATGTGTCTATATAAGCAGAGAATATCTCTGGATAGAGACTCAAGAAACTGAAGAAGGGAAACAAGAAAAGTCAAGCCATTCTCAGGAAGAAGGGGATTTACCAAGGACTATAAACACTTTTACATCACTTGCATTTTTCACATGCATGCAATTGTCTCAAAAAACAAATTGAGTTTAATTATTCACTGGAAAAATATGTCTATGGAAGACAAAAACTTAAATTTTGTCCAAAGTGATCTGAGTCAAATAAGAGTATAGATACACAGCTTATAACATCAGAGCAAAGGCTGAGTCAAGTGGCATTATTTGGATTATCTGGGGATGATTCTAAGACCAAATCAGCTCTGATCAGGGGCTAGAAGGATATGATACAACTAGACCCCCCCCAAAAAAATATAATAAATCTATGAAATGTTTTATATCTTAGGTCAGTGTGTGAAAGAGCCCAGTCTACTTTTCCTCCTGGTCTCAGGTATCTGGTCGCTGTATTATATTCATAGTTAAGATCACACCTTTAGGGCCTCCCTGGTGGCACAAAGGGTTAAGTCTCAGACTATGAAGCTATCGCAGTTACTGCAGCACAAGTTCCATCCCCAGCCAGGGAGCTTCCCACATGGCGCAGCAGACCTCTCCTGCCTTGCCTGCTGCTCCCCTCAGCAGTGTATTTCAGTCTATATGCCTGTTCTGCTCCCATCTCTGTCTCTGGTAAATCCTCTCACCACTTCATACCTCTGGCCTGCATCCCACCTTGTATGCATAAATAAATAAATCTTTTTTAAAAAAGAGATTTTATCACTTTAAGTGGGGCAGACAAGGGGGTCCTGAGTGTTCGCCCAAACGTCAATGAATCAAGACAGAAAGCAGCCCTTCAGCGAGCAATGAACATGACTTCCTCATCAGACTCCTCAAAAAACTGAAAACAGAAATTCCACATGACCCAGTCATCCCACTTCTAGATATTTACCAAAAAATTAGAAAAATACTAATTTAGAAAGCTCTATGCACCCCCACTCCCACCCCCCACGGTCACTGCAGCATGGCATCAAATAGCCAAGAGTTGGACACTGGGCCGATCAGCAGATGACTAGAAAAAGAAGACATGGCGTGGACATGCAAAATGGACTACTACTCAGCTATGAGGATGCGGCGTGGACATACGCAATGCAATACTACTCAGCTATAAAGAAAAGAAAAGAAATCTCATCATTTGCAACAACATAAACGGACTAGGGGGTATTGTGCATAATGAAGTAAGCCAGAGAAAGACAAAGATGGCACGATCTCATTCTTGTGGTACAGAGAAACCAAACAAGCAAATGAACTAATGAAAACAAAAATACAACTATAAGACTGATAAGTGGTTACCAGAAAGGAAGAAGCTAAGAGGGCAGGAAAATTGAGACAAGGGGGTTCATTGTATAGGGAAGGGTGGAATTAGACTTCTAGGGGTGCACTTGATGTAGTACAAACACTTGTTGATTTCTGATGATGCCCAGCTAAAACGTATCCAGTGTTATAAACCAATATTACTTCAATTAAAAAGAAATCTCCTCATCCAATGGGAGAAGTTGATTTCATTTCTATTAAAAAAAGGGGGGGGGCTAAATCTAGTGAGTGTGGTTTAACTGATATTCTTGGGTACACTGAAAAGACAAGCAAGGGACAGACACGGAGAAACATCACTCAAAAGTTGGGGAGCTGAATTCACCAGTAATACCCTTCTTTTGAGAAAGCACTCCCAAAGGGCAAACTGAATTGCCGGGATAAAGCAAGCCCACTGCCCTGCTTTAGAGGCGATAATCTTGAGCATGAGAGTGAAAGTAGCTGAGCGAGTAGTTCAGGAGCTTTCTGCAAAGTCACAGGCATCAGGTGGCCAGAAAGGGCTGAGTCATGGAAGTCTGGGAATGTGTGGCCAGCGAGAAGCCAGCGTTTCTCAGGTTAACCAGGAACTACACACAAGGTCCTCAGGGATCCTGACGGGCGGCTCCCCGAGTCATCGTGACCTTAATCGGGCGCACCGAGGAGCCGGCCCTGCACAGCCCCTGTACTCACAGTGCCCGCAGAGCCCAGCGCCGGCCCCCATGTGTCCAGAGCGCGTCTACCCAGAGGCAGCCTCCCCCAGAGGGTCCCTGACTGGGAGGGTGCTTGGAAGCCGCTGGACACTCCTCTCAGCCACACCCCTCGCTCTGTGCCTAGGGGTCTCCCCGCAGAGCTCTGCTCAACCCTGCACAGGAAGCATCCCCGGCGAGCCCTGAAGGGGAGAGGGGTTCACTGCTGCTGCCCAAGAATGGAAGGGTGGGGGCAGGAAGGCACAGAAGTGAGACAGCATGAACCAGCTCGGGGGCGAGAGGGGTGGAAAGAAGTCCCAGGAATGACTTCAAGCAAGTGGTAAAGAAGCCCATTTCCAGTGCGTGCCAGTGCAGGTGCAGGCTGCGGGTCTTACCCGCTTCCCTCTTGCTGTGGTTTTATGTAGTGGTGATGCTGAGACAGAGACAAGAAGGGAAGAGAGTGAAGAGTCTTGACAGAAGCAAGATGCCCAGCTGGAATCTGGGGCCCAGAAGAGCTGGTCCCATGAGGGGAGCGCTGCCCAGAGCAGAGGCCGAGCCCCGTGGGCGGGCCTGACGACAGGGAGGGAGACCGGTCCCTGGGTCCCTGCTGCTTTCAGGCCAGATCTGCTCCCTGGGAAGGCTTCTGGGGTTTTCTGGATGCTGGTAGGGGAAAGAAGGTGTTGGGGTGGGAGGGAAGGTGAGTGCTGATTCCAAGACAGTCAGAGGTTTCCAGCAAGGTCCTACACGCCGAAGACCAGATCTCAGCCCTGACACTGCCTCAGTCTTCCAGGGCAAGAAACAGCCAGGCGCAGGCAGGTTTTCTGCTCTGGGCTCCAGCGGGGTGTCAGTGAGCACAAAGACGATCTTCAGTGTCGTAACTCACGCTCAGCCCAGAGGGCCCCTGGGCCTTAGGTGGAAAGACTGGAGTTTGGGAAAGAAAAACAACTTGGGGGCTGACTCCTGAGCCAAATCCACCCAGACGGCCTCCGCTGCTGGGCTAGAGCGGGGGGCCTAGGACAGAGCCGTTTGCTTCTGCCGAGACCTGCCAGAGGGGTGGGGTGTTCTGGAGCTCGATGAAGGGGTGGCGGTGCAGGGACAAGCCGGGACTAACGAAGTTAAAACTGAGGGCCTTCCATTCGGATGTCCCTCAGTCTGCCACGGAGGCTGGGCTGGGAGAAGCCCAGAGCTGGGAAACCCCGTCAGACATGTTACCGGCAAGCACCTGGCTGCCATCTTCTGCCCAGCAGCTCCTCCAGGAGGCAGGCAGAGCCAAGCGCCAGCCCAGCCCATCACCTTGCTCTTGGGGCTAGCCTTGAAAAGGGAAGGACGAGATGCTAATGCTCCCCATGTTGGGCATTTCAACGTCCCGTGGAGTGTGAGCACTTGGCCAGGGCACGAAGCCAGTTTCTCCAAACCCTCCAGGGAGGGCGGTGGGGGTCAAGTCCTGGAGCCTCCCAGAGACCCCAGCAGACGGTCATGAGTGTGCAGCACCTGCAAGCCCCCAACTCTGCCCTCAGGGGGCGCAGGGCTAGCAGGAGAGAGATGTTGATCAAATTCTCATGTCACTGAAACTGGCTGGGTAAATGCTTCAGAGGAAAGAGTACAGGAGGGGTGAGGGGAGGGGTCTGAGCCCCCACTCAGGCCCAGGAGCAGCTGAGCCTTAAGGAGGGGGTTCCTGGGTGAGAGGAGAGGCCACATGCCAGGAACAGACAGCAGAGACACCCCGCAACAGGCAGGAGATTTGGAAGCGACAAATACTATTTATGCACTAGTTAGTTAATTACCTGGCAAGTATCTAAGGATTAAGGTCGGTGCCACCAACCGCCTTCTCTGTACTGACGATACCTTTCATGCTGAATTTCTCACACATGTAGCAAAATGCGTGACAAGTCATAAGTGCCATTGCTGCGGCAGCTGGGATGACGACCAGCAGGTATCACCGTCCAGGCCAATACGCCACAGCAGCCACCAGCATCAGAGCCGGCCCTTACCTGCTGGGTCTCACGGGACGCCGACAGCAGTGCTATTGGGCCAGGGGGCAGGGAAGGTCCCTGGTCCTTCTGGGTACGGCAGGCGTCAGATCTGCCCGAGACCCACTTGGCTCACGGCTGCGCACACAAAGCAGAGCAGCAGGGCTCTGGGCGGCAGAAGGAGGCAGGGCACCCTGGACTGCCCCCTCTACCCCACAGTCTGTCGTCAGCGAGCCTCCTGTGACGTCACCGCCTCACCTGTAACGCTGGGATAATGACACCTGCCTGCCCATCACATCAGGTTGTTGTGGAGTTCAGACACGCACAGGTGAGCCTGATAGGTTGAAAGCACCCCATAAACAAGAGGAATTATTATTGGACCCTGATATTAATTCCAAATATGCAAGGTGTGACACCTCCCAAGACTACAGATGCAATTAAAGAGAAAGAAAATCTAAACCACTCCCCACCTGGACCCTGGGGCATAAAAATGTGTGCTGACAGCAATTCCTGAAGTCTGCAGTGTGCCAGGCATGGTCCCGGGTGGCAAAGAATCAACTTTACCTACTGAGAGGTCTGGCCTTTGGCGTCCCCTTGGCTCCAAGAGGTGACCACTAGGCACCTGGACTGTCCTGCCTGATAAGGGTGTCCGTCTCTCGGGCTGGGCCACACCCGACAGGCTAGCACTGTGGTTAATGGTGGGGACTCTGGGCCGAGTGGTATCAACTGGACCTCCAGAGGGCCTGGAGACTGAGGTCAGCCACAAGGGTAGTCAACAGTGTCTACCTGACTGAATCCCAGGAAAAGTCTGGAGTTGAGGCTCAGGTGAGCTTCAAGTGGGAGATACTCATACACGTTCCCGGGAAACGCCAGTGCTTTGCCCAGGTGCAAAGGACAGCCGGGTCTCTGCATAGACTCTTTGGTATCTTCTCACCGAAACTGTGATTACGACAGCTTCCAGCAAGTTCTATAAATCTAGCGATTTATCACACCATAGTGTGGTTGTGGGGCCCCTCAAACTTATAATTGGTGTCAGAAGTGTGGAAGATCTTGGGTATCCCCCCCCCAAAACTTTAGAGACCTCTGCAATGTCATTTAATCCCCACATAAACTCAAGGAAGTAGGTGTCATCACGCCCACCTCAAAGTCCAGGAGGCTGAGTGGTTTAGGCCATCGTCTCCTTGCCCACGATCCCAGAATCAGTGTGTGAGTGGGAGGAGGGGAGAAGGGGGAGATGCCAAGGTTGATCTCTACGCTGCAGCACCCGTGATGCGTGTCTGGGCGGGCAGTGGCCCTGCCACCCTCCGCTGAATCCCATCTCAGCTGCCCCCGGAGCTGCAGACGGCGCACAGAGGGCCTCAATCCATCCTGCTGCTTTGACCAGCAGCCCTTGCGATGGGAGGACAATGGGAGAGCTTAGAAAGTGCTTTAGCAGGTGAAAAAAAAAGCTTGTAGAGGTGCTGGATGGTATCATGACCTTAACCGCCCAACTT
Organism: Scalopus aquaticus; assembly: GCA_004024925.1. Lineage (NCBI taxonomy): Eukaryota > Metazoa > Chordata > Mammalia > Eulipotyphla > Talpidae > Scalopus > Scalopus aquaticus. The sequence continues at coordinate 32,590 of PVIJ01009600.1, read as the reverse complement.
GCAGACAGGCCACTAGGACAGACACCCACAGCGGCCAAGCAGCCCCGGGAGCCTGGGCAGCGGTGATGCAATGCCTTCAGGACAGGACATTCCACCAAGAGGTGAGCCCAGGGCTGCGTGGGGGGTGCGGGGCGGCCACAAGGGGGTGGGCAGAGAGGACTCAGGCAGGAGGCAGACGGGAGGCCAACAACACATCTGCCCCCAGGCAGGATGGTGTCTGTCTCAAACACCAACCTCTGCCTGCCAGCACGGGGAGGGGCAGGAAGGAGGCTGCACACACAGCAGAATGCCCCCCGGCCCCACCCAGCACGGAGGCCAAGCTGTGCCTGTCAATCCTGCCTCCGAGACTCAGGGAGCCTGCACGGCCAGTGCCCTCTGCCTCCGACACACACGCACCCAGCTATGTGCCATCAAATTGATTTTACAACAGCAGCAGATTTAACACTGCCCCCTCAAACAGTTCCATGGTTTCTGCAGTCCCCCCAAAAACACAGCCAAGAAAGACGTCATACCTAAAATCCAGATTTTTTTGCTTTCTGTTTTACTTTATATACGTACACAAAAGCAGAAGAAAAAATCTAGTGAATCAGATTACCCTCCTTTGGCTTTATCCTTGGGGTTCAAGAATCTAAATAAACTTTGCCATTGGGGGCATTTAGCAAATGATTGTTTTAAGAAGAAAGGATTTTTATCATAGAAAAAAATGAGAAATGGAATCCTTAGGAATAGCATCTTGGACTACCAGCTGGGACTTCCGGAACACCGCTCAGAGGATAAGCTCGGAAACAGGTGTCATCAACCTACAGCCCCACAGGGGTCCACGGATGGGTCTCAGGGTGTCCATAAAATCCATGAAATTGACACTGTTTGCAAATCATGTGGGCTTGGCTCCAAGTCATTTTTCTGAGGTGAAAGTCCAAAGCTTCCATCAGCTCCTTAAAGAGATCTCTGACCCCAAAGCATGAGAGCGACTAGCACATTCGGGCTGGTACATTCTAGGTCTCAGATTCTCTCAAAGCGTCCCTGAGAGCTAGAAAGGGAAGAGTGATTATCCAGCGGGGCAGAGGGAGGGGCAGCGGCTGCCCACAGGGGTGCTTTGGTCTCCTTGTCCACCGTGGTCTCCCTGTGTTCTTCCAACACAAACACTTAAATCTTCCTGGGGACAGAGGTTGGACCTCATTTCCAGAACACCCAGCATGTATCAGGAGCTCCATCAAGGTCTGAAACCTGACGCTGGGGGGGCCGTGTGGCGGGTTCCCAGCACCACCACACTAAGCTGGCCACATGCGCAGTAGGTGCTTGATAAATGCTTTGGGGTGATAATGGTGATCCTGTCTTCCTCGCCTGCTGTTCTCACTCACATGATTCATACGCAGCAAAAATATCTGCTCTGGCTACAAAGAAAGAATGTACCCTCTGTAGGTCTCGTAGTCCCAGGCTGCCGGCAGGGCAACAGACTCAGCGGGCACAGGAGAGGTTGAGGAACCTTGCTGGGCCATTTGGGAGGAGACAGCCAAGCAAGATTCAACAAATAGCTGAACAACTGAGCCTGCTCTCCACTCACAACTGTGAAGTTGTTGCAGGGTAACCCCATGGGGTGCCTGTCTGGGTTCTCACCTGTGTGCTTCAATGGTACTTAAAAGGCTCAACTGCAGACACACACAATAAAATTAATAAAAGGGTGTATTTACAAAAAGGGAAAGAAAAAAAGATATAGAATAAATGGGTGAATGTGTCCTACCAGTTCCGCTGAGCTAGAATCTTACCGCCTACTCAGGAAAAACTCTGGTAAATCCACACCACGGACCAAAAAGTTTCTCCAACCCCCCAAGTCTGGTTTTTAAGTCTCCAAACCCCTCCTTAACTCCTCCCTCAGTCCTCAGTATCCCTTCTTCAGTGACAAGGGCATTCTGGGATTGTAGTCCTAGGTGTCTTGGATCTCTCCGGCTTGAGGTGGGGGTGGGGTCCTGGGACACTCTCCTTTCCTGAGGACCCCCCTCTTGCAAAGTGAGTCAGGGATCCTGCGATCCAAGAGCCCCTCCTCTGCCCAGAAACAGAACAGAGAAAGGAGAAAGCCCTGAACTAGAACTCATGCAGAGCAGCGGGTATAAAAGATGAGGGCCCGGGGAAACACCTTTAGACCCTCGCCTCTAGCAAGTGAGCTGCGATGGGCTGACTGCCCTTCATCCCGTGGCGTCCACCGCGAGGAACTCCGCTGCGCAGCCTGCGGGAACTGATGTGCGCGCGCCCGCACGCGCACACACACGCACACGCGGCTGGGTGACGAACAGTGGAGGCACGGTTTCTTGAGGCGGGAGGGGGGGGGTCACGAAAATGTTCTGGATGGAGAGATGGGGTGATGGAGGTGCAACTCTGTGCATATACGAAAATAAACACTGAATGGCAAACAGAAAATAGGTGAATTTTATGAATGCGACTTACATGTCTCAATAGAGTTGTCATCAACCATAGGTGCCCACCTCTCAGCCAGGGTGTTGCTGGCAGGATGGGGAACCCCTGTCACTGTGTGAACGCTGGCACCTGCCTGGCTCTGGGGCTCATGTGTCAGTAGAAATCCAGGTGGAATTAATGTTACTACTCTGTGCTCCAGGGCTCCCTGGAGTGCAAAGGGAAGGCAAAAATTGATCCTGGTGATTGATTCTGGGGCAGGATCTGAGACAGCGGTGGGAGAAAAGAGACATTAGCTTTCTGTGTGAAGTTTTAATATTTTAAAGCAGAATGCATTCATGTATACTTGTGCCATTAAATTTTAATTTTTTAAATGCCTGCTATTATGCTTGAGACATGTTTCTATTAATCATTTCATATCATCTGGCCTAACAACAATAATTAAACAGTAAGAACAACTAAGATGCAGAAAGTGCCTATAGAGGAAACACTCAAAAAAAAAAAAAAGAATCAGTCATTTGTAATACAACTAATTTGTATTATTACTCCAAACTACAGACACACACACCCCAAAAAAAAGTTAACCAAAGGCAGAGAAAAGGCAGGTAGAGGGGAAATGGGAGGCAGGTGCCCAACAGAGGAGAACCTTCCCTCCCCAACTAGGAGGGGAGGCGAAGTTGTGTGCCCCCATGCTCACCCCAGCATCTGAGTCCCAGCGAGGCATCTCCCAGAGAGAGCTCTGCAGGCCAGTGTTTTGGCTGTTGGTGAAGCAGGGAGTGGAGCTCAGCAATAAATTGCCTTAATCTGTTTATCACACCTATTTTTAGGTCTTCGGTTTATAGCTCGGTGAGATGAGAAGGTAGAGGTTGCCCAAGTACCTGGCGACATTAAGATGTTTCACAAGCAAAACCGGAGTCGGAAATCAGGGGGCGATTTCTGAAGATGACACCCACTAGGAAGGCTGCTGAGGAGCTGGCAGATTTGCCCTTTGGCAAAACGGGTGGAAAGGCCAGGATGACTAAATGTATCGGTCCAGGAATATATTTCTATCCCAAGTCTGTGCTACAAAGTGACTAAGATAGCATGGGAGCAGGTAGCGGAGCCATTATCTCATAAGTCCTCACCAGAGATCTCAAAAAACAAAAACAATATAAAAGTAAACAGACCATACACATAATATGTTACACTATCTATTGAAAAAGAGAGCACAAATTATTTAGGTATGTGCTCTAGCGGGGATCCACACCTGGGAGAGGAAAGATGGGGTTCTCTCTACTCAATGACCCTAAAGAACCAAGCTGTCTGAATGTTTATAATTATGAATTTACATATTGCTTATAAAATAGAAAGTGTTTCTAAAAACCAGAGGGTGGTAATGATTCTTGCATTCAAACTTTTTCAGTTGCATCCTATTAAAAACCCAAACCAAAGTTGCTGAAAGAAAAAGAGGAAGCGGGCGTCCCTGGTGGTGCAGCGGTTGAGCGCTGCACTGTGGAGCTGTCGGCAGCAGTGATGCGAGTTCGATGCCCAGCCAGGGAGAATCCCACATGGCGCGGCAGACCTCTCCTGCCTCGCCCGCTGCTCCCCTCAGCAGTGTATTTCTGATCTGCCTGTTCTGCTCCCCACTCTGTCTCTGGTGAACCCTCTCGCCGCCCCACGCCTCTGGACTGTACCCCAGCTTGTATGTATGTATAAATAAATCTTTTAAAAAAAAAAAAGAGGAAGCAAGGTCACTCAGGAAAGTTAATGAGTGGATATCTAACTAATGACAATGGAATAGGATTATTTTACAGATCTCTAGTGAAATAAAACTAAAGCCTAGCTTTAAAAAGAAGAACATATATCCTTCATGAAAAAAACAATGTCTTGTGTTTTTCTGTAAACCGAGGACCTAGCACAGTATGTCTTGCATCGATGCAGTACTTACTGATAATCTTTTTATTACTTGAATTGAAATAATCATTTTAACAAGTTCATCTTAGAAGTATCATTTGACTGGGGTGGGACGAAGTGAGAGCAAATCATAAAGTCTCATGCCATTTCTATAGTCTCCATTTTATAGACTCTTCGTGCTTAGATGCTCCATCTACAGGGATGCCTAAGCCTGGCTCCTTCCGTTCTCAGCAGTACCATGGGCTGATGCATGAATGAAGATGTGCTGAGCGTATAAAACCTAACTTGAGTCGTCAAACTGAAGAGCAAATGCCAACTGCTGTCTCCTAGGTACTCAGGATTTAATCTATGTTCTGTCCAAAGCACAAACAGTCTTCAAAAGGAAGATAGAATCATACCGGAGGTAACACTGCATTTCTAGCATATTGCTGCATTTCATTAAGAGGCAAAAAAAAAAATCTCCAAGTTTTCTCTTTTATAAGAAATTAGTCCTCTAAAAAAAACTGAGGTGAGTCATGCAATAGCTTCCCTAAACTTTGCAGAAATTCTTTTTTAATAGTTGCCATAAAACTTATATTACACCATGTGAATTTATCCTGAAAATAATAAATGTAATTTATTCTAAGTATTCTGTATTTTATTAAGAGGAAAAAGAGGGGAAGCACTGATTCCTATGTGCTGAACTAGGGGTGGCACTCACCCCTGCCCACTGCATGCAGGGCCCATCTCTCACCTACTCGATTTCACTTCATTCTCAAAGGACACCACCACATGGCTGATAAAAGGGCCGCCTGAAGCCCCAGACACACGACTTCTCTGTAGAGCTGTGCTATCAAGTGAGGACTTTTTCAGGTAGCTGTCCAGTTTGTTGAAGAGACTTTCCTTTCTCCAACATGTACGCTTGGCTTCTTTGTCATAAGTTTTCTGTCCATGTAAGTATGGGTTTACTTCTGAGCTCTCAATTTTATTCCATTAATCTGTGTGTCTATTTTTCTTCTAAGATAATGTATTTTTAAATTATGTTGGCTGTGGCATAATTAAGATTGTCTTCACTTAGGCCTGTAGAGCAAGAGAAGGCAGGCACTATGGTGCTTTGGCAAGGATTGGTAGATACAGTCTTTTTTTTTTTTTAAGATTGATTTATTTATGCATAGAAGAACTGGGGTGAAGACCAGAGCGGTGTGTGTGGAGGTGGTGGTGACAGAATTCATCAGAGACAGAGTGGGGAGCAGAACAGGTGGATCGACTGAAATACACTGCTGAGGGGAGCAGAGGGCAAGACAGGAGAGGTCTGCTGCGCCATATGTGGGTCAGCAACCTGGCCAGGATCAAACTCAGGCCACAGCAGTGACAGCACTGATACTTATCCCTTTGCCACCAGGGAGGCCCCAGTAGCCACAACTTAGCTCTTGTGCAATGGTAGGAAATGGGTTCAAACTTTGCCTTGGATCAGGGATCTGGTATCTGTTCAGAGGGTTGTCTCCATGACTAACCACCCACCTCTGCATTACTCAGAAAGGGGAAAGACAGACACCTTCACAAAGAGAATGCCTCAACTAGCTATTACTAGTCTTTCCCACACTGGGCAATTAGCAATATCTACTTCATTTGTCATTATTTATATCTCATCCACTTTTCAAATGAAGAAAGTGAGAACAAATATTGATGAAATTCATATGGAACTACAAAAAAACATCAAATAGCTAAAAAGACTAAAAAGAAAGAAAATGGAGAGATTACACTCCCTGGTTTCAAACTATACTACAAAGCCATAATAATTAAAACAGCACGGTACTGGAACAAAAACAGATGCATTGACCAATGGAATCAAATAGAAAACCCAGAAATAAATCCACATATCTATGGACAACTAATCTTTGACAAAGGAGCAAAGAATAAGCAATGGAACAAGGTTAGCTTGTTCAATAAATGGTGCTGGGAAAACTGGACTACTACATGCAAAAAATGAAGCTAGACTACTACCTCACACCATGCACAAAAATCAACTCAAATGGATAAAAGACCTCAATGTAAGACCTGAAACCCTGAAATTTATAGAAGAAAAAATAGGCAAAACTCTACACGACATGCATCTTAGCAAAATCTTTAAAGACACATCCCCCAAGGCGAAGGAAGTGAAGGAAAAGATAAACAACTGGGACTACACCAAACTAAAAAGCTTGTGCACAGCAAGAGACATTAATCAAAACAAACAGATACCCTATTAACTGAGAGAAAATCTTTGCACACAATACAACCAATAAAGGACTGATAACAAAAATCTACAAGGAGCTCACACAAAAACAAAGTCAACAATCCAGTCAAAAAATGGGCAGAAGAGCTAAAAAGACACTCTGCAAAGAGAAAAAAGCAAATGGACAACAGGTATATGAAAAAATGTTCAACATCACTTATAATCAGGGAAATGTAAATCAAAACCACAATGAGATACCACCTCACGCCTGTGAGAATGGCGTACATTAAAAAAACAGGCAACAACAAATGCTGGTGAGGATGTGGAGAAAAAGGAACTCTCCTACACTGCTGGTGGGAATGCAAACTGGTCCAACCACTATGGAAAGCCATATGGCGTTTCCCCAAACTTCTCAAACTAGAGCTTCCATATGACCCAGCAATACCACTTTCGGGAATCTACCCAAAGGACACAAAAACACTAATCCAAAAGGATAAATATACCCGTATGTTTATTGTAGCACTGTTTACAATAGCTAAAGTATGGAAACAACCCAGATGCCCAAAAATAGATGAATGGATCAAGAAGATGCGTACATATACACAATGGAATACTATTCAGCATTCAAAAGTGATAAACACATGCAATTCGCAGCTAGAAGGGATCATGCTCAGCAAAATAAGCCAAAAAGAAAGAGAAAAATATCGAATGGTTTCACTCATAACAGGAATATAGGGGAACCAAACAAGAGAGAGATACCCAGCAAGGGAGGGGGAGGATAAGGGTTCAAAATGGGGAAGAAAAGGGCACAAGGGACGATGGTGATGGGTCATGGGTGAATTGGTGGTGGGTTACCCAAGGGGAATAAACAATGTAAAAAATATAAATTAAAAAATAAATAGATGAAAGAAAAAAATGAAGAAAGTGAGACTTCCTGAGACAACTTTGTTCCAAGTCAATGAAAGAACCAAGAACATAATAAGCATGTGTAGAGACGTTTAGTGCTCACCCTTATTCAGATATTTTCATTTGTTATACAGGCGGACTCTACTTTTTCCCCTCACCCCACCCCTAGTGCTCACGTGGGCCTATTGATTAGTTCTAGCTGACAGGCTACAAGTAAGAACGATACCTGAGCAATTAATTGCGGTACTCTTTCTTCCTCTCTAGCAACCAAGAAGGACACATGTTCCAGTTAGTGCAGCAATGAGATGGTAGAGTGTCATCCTGGGTCCCTGAGAGACTGTATGGAGCAGTCCTTTCAGTGTTCACCCTACCAATCCATGTAGGATATGCAAATAGTGAGAAATAGATTTTCACTGAGGTAAGCCCTTGGGATTTTTTTGTGCTGTAGCATAAAACTATTAGGACACATAAGCTTTTAGTCTAGTAGAAGCCTAATAGATAAATACAAATAGTAAAATACAAAAAAGGAAGCTGACATTGGCCTGGTTTGCTAAACATCCTCAGCAAGTGACTGATGAAGGAGTGAATCAATGACTAACACAATACTGGTGAGGATAGTGCAATGATGGGAGTGTAAGACAAGCAGATTTTCACTTCCATCTGGGAGTTGATGGAAAAGATGATGAAGCAGAGGAACTATAAATACTGAAATATAAAAACATAAATACTGAAAAAAAATTGCTGAATTACTGATATTTTCTTATAGAAGGTCCCTACAACAAGGGTAACCCTTTTCCCTCAAGAGACCCCTCCACCAAGAAACTGAGGACCAGGTTCAAGTGAGCTGGATCTGCCCCCACTTATCAACTTGAGTTGCTGGGTCTCTAACCAGGTCACTTAATGGAAAACAATTCTTCTCCCTCCAAATTCAGAAGTATGTTGGAAAATGGACCATGTTGCCCCTCCTGAGGAATTCAGTGCCCCAAGGACACTTGAATGGGCTGCCCCTCCTGGCACTCGGGCTGCTGCTCCCACTGGGGATTGGTGACTGCCACTGGCCACGGGCCACCCATGACTCCCAGTGTTCACACCTGCTCTCTAGGTCAGCAGCTCCTTCTGACAGTGGCCAGTAGCTACCCTCATCAGTGAGTCACTCAACAATCCTAGTAATAAAAACTCCTGCTTTTAAGTAATGTGACCTTCCAGGAGCACCTCTGTTGGCAGTTCTTGGGGTCCTCAGTGTCTTGCCCTCTGGCAGCTCCTAGTAGTCTGGATTGGCCAGATGGTCACCGCAGCACCCCTATAAGCACTGCAAAGCACAGCTTTGCTTAGAGGTACAGGCTGTGCTTCTGCCTTCCCTGTTGTGGCATCTGCCAAAGAACTCTTCACAACCCCTCTTCTGCCCTCCCAGGCCTGCAGATAGGGCTGCATGGCCAGCTGTCCAGCCTGGGCAAGACCCAGGCTCGTGAACCTCTTGAATCGGGAACACTCTATCTCCCTTGAGAGGGTCTCCTACTATCCCCAATCCAAAGTGTGCCAAGGCTCAAGTGTCTCTGCAATGGGCTTGGCAGGATTCCCAGATTCCTCTCCCTGCATCTCATCTGCAGGGTGAGGAGCACCTCCAGGGCTCTGCCCCAGGCACAGAGCTCCGCCCCAGGTCTTCATGATAGACGGGCAAAGCATCATCCTAATAATACCCCTGGGTTGTGATTCCACGGAACATGCATCTCATAGGGATTAACACATCTTAAATATCACCAGTCTTTGTAAGGAAGCTTTTCTTACTGTTCCTAACCTGCCTGACAAGGCATCTCTTAGGGCTGGAAAGTGCTGAGCACATGAATACAGAGCCCTGGATTCGGGGTCTATACTTGCCACTCACTAGCTGGGAAACCCTGAAATAATAATAACCCTAAGCTTTGGTTTCCTCACCTATAAACTAGGTATAAAGCTGCTCTACCTACCTTAGGGGATCATTTGTGAGATGGATATTAATGAATGTAAAAGCTATTTCAAAACACAGATGCTAAGTAGTAGTCATGGTTAGCCTATACTTTTTTGATAATTTATTTTTACTTATATCTTTTACATCATTGTGTATTCCCCATAAATAGTCTATACTTTTCAGGTGCATATACCTAATAAGTTAAAAATCCCTTACCAATGCCATACTGTGCTAAATTACTAAATAACTGCTCTGTTCTTTTATCTCATCAGGAACATAGAGAGGTATAAGGCCTTGTCCTTGTTCCCCAGTGATTTACCCTCGTTGGGGTTATTATCCAATTCAATATTCCTGCAAAATGAGAGTAGAAAAGTCTCAGGATATCATCCAAGCCATGTCCCTCACCTGACAAGCAGAGAGACCACGGGCCAGAGGGCTAAGGAAGAGCCAGCGACAGCTGTACTGTAACATATGCTGCGTGTTCTCTGCGTGGGAGACTGGCTGGGGACCACACAGCAGGTCTGTGGCCGTCCAGGCTTGAACTTGAGTGTCCAACTCTGGCAGAACTATTTCACGGGCACCTATAATCCATGTGTCTGCATCTGCCCTGCTAGTCCAGCCTCCTTGTCAGCTACTTATCTCCTGTGATCCTCACACTGAAAGTTCTTGTACAGAAGAACAGGAATTGAGACAATGAGCAGAACAAAAGAACATTCCAGGGGGTAACCTGGGGGGAAATGGGCACTCAAAGAGGAGGGAAGGAATACCCAAACTATTAAATGTCAAGCCACAGTGACAGTGAGGATAACCTAAAATGAATGGCAATCCTTTAAATTCATCTGTAGAGAGAGTAACAGATGGGCCAGTAGACAAGCTAAGGAATTACAGAAAAACCAAGAGCTATCTCTGCCAAACAGAATAGATGTTTGAGTCCAGGTGATAAAGTAAATACCCGTGACACTCAGAGGAGTAATTATCAGCATCTCCAGAACAGTCTTCCTTAGCTTCAATCAATTAAGACTAAAAAATTCTAGAAATTCTTCTCATGTCATGCTTGGACTTAGCAGTAGCTACTACATTGCAGTAGCCTTTAGTTTGAAACAATGCATCTCTGTTCACGAATACTACTACTCCTATTACCACTAAAACACACACACACACACACACACACACACACACACACACACACACACACACGGTCTTTAGGCTGAGGAACACTGAGTCACTCGAGGTCCGTCTTTTTAGAAGAGTCTTAGGGGATCTGGATCCCCTCTTCCAGGGAGGCAGCTCCTCACACCCTTTCCACATGCACTCCTCCTTGTTCCTCAATGACAGTCCCAGAAGACTGGGGCCCACTGTCACCTGCCCCCACATTCTAGGGTCTCGGGCTCATGTGGACCCTTTCCTCCAGGTGTGGGGGGGGAGGGGTCCTGTGCCCCCTCCTGTGACAGGAGCTTAGAGCAGGTAGCAGCGATTGGTGACAGAGGAGATGCCCAACTGGGGACTTGCCACTGGGATGCCCAGGCTTCCTGAGAAACTTCTGGAAAAGGAGGCCCTGTCTCTTCTCCCTCAAAGGGGGAGGAGAAGAAAGTACCAGGCTCCCTTTAAGAAAACTGCTCCCTAAAATGTGAGCTTCTGGCTCTCCTCTGTCCTCTCCCAACTGGGGAGGAGGGTTAAAATGGCGTGGGAGCTTGTCTGGGAAGCAGAGAACTGAAGAAAGAAAAGCGGCAGGCCCAGGAGGCCCAAGGCAGAGCCCCAAAAATGACTGTTCTCTAAACTTAGGACAAGAAGCACCATGAAATGAGGACAACAAAAGAATCCACCTCAAGGGGCTCCTGTGAGGATGAAATGTGTGAGCACAGGACAAAAGCTGGAGCCGGGCACACAGGAGATGCCCGAGAGGTGCTGGCATGGTTGTCTTCAGAATCGGGAGTCCTGGTCACTCTTCCAGATCGCCAGGAATAAAGCCCCGCTCAGCTCAGCAACCAGCAACTAGTTCCCCCACATACAAAGCTAAATGGTCAACAGGTCAAAGCGCAGCTGGGGGTTTGTGTTCAGTCATCAGCATAAACGTTAGCGCAAGGAGACCCTAAATGCTCACGGTGAAGCAGCAGGGAAGAGACGGAGGGGTTCTATGGCTTTCGTACTTTGATTTTTAGCAGTAAACTCTTTCTTCACATGAAATGCTATGGGTGGCAGCCCAGCACATGCGCTGCTGTGACTGAGGCAGACCTTGGAGACCCCCCCTGCAGCAGCCCGTCCGTGGGGCTCCAGGAGGACAAGTGTTAACAAACTGGCTGAACCCATCGAACATTCTGTTCTCTTAAAGCCAAAGGGGCTTTGACTTTGTTCTATGAGAAGCGGCATAGTTTTCGAAGTATCATTTATCTCTGAAGTTATGTTTATGACTTGCCAGAGCCGTCAGTCAAAGCATCTCTGCCCACACAGAGCAGAGAGAAAAACGAGAGACACCGCCCCCACCCGAAGCCCAGCACTGAAACCCCGTCAGCCAGGGCTGCAGAATCCAGCAGACTGGTGTAGGCTTTGCCCCAGATGGCCCTGGCATCAGCGCCCATCTCCAGCCTGCCCATGGGCGCCCCCTCCAGGGCAGGCATCCAGCAGAAGAATGCCAGGGTCCCCCCAGGATCTGCGACTCTAGGCCCCGCCTTGAACGCCTGGCCATTCCACATGCGGCAGGAGGCTTTCGGGGGGGCCCCCAGGTCCAGGGGGTGAGACGTCAACAGGGCTGCAGCGGCCGAAGCTGTTTCTCTCGCCCTGAACCCGACCCCTTACCAGAAGCAGGACAGCCCTGTCCTGCCTCAAAGGCAAGCTGCAGCTTGGCCAAAAGGAGTATATTTCTGACCTGCTGTGGAAGGGTGAGAGGAGGCTTCAAAACAAGCAAAACAAAGAAACACAACAACTGCCAGCCAAGGACTCAGAATGAGATTCCGCCAGTGCTTGGTGTAAAACTGGGTGCCAGGCCTGGATCATTCCCAAATGTACAAACTCCCACTGAATGTTTCTGCCACAAACAGTGCCACCCACTCCTGACCATGCTCGCTCCAGCCATTTCTTGAACTGTGCCGACACTTCTGTGAGTGCCTGCAGGCATGGGAACCCCAGAACCCAAATCCACAAAGTCGCCTGCCAGAATCAAAAGTAGGCTCCACTTTTTAAAGTTACAAAATATGAAGAGGACCGTTGTTTTTTTTTTAACCTATGTTACCTCTTTCTTCCCCCCAAATTACAGAAATAATCCCTGTTTAGTGTAGAAACTGGAATCCAGAGCTATAAAACTGAGAAAGTGAAAATCCTCAAAACCTCAGCCTCTGACAACAGCCACTATTAGTAATTTGAGAAACAAGCGTTTCAGTTCACTTACTTTAATCTCACAAAAATCTAAGGAAGCCACATATTTTTATACACTAGTCAAGAAATGGGATTCTAGTTTTACAGCGGAGGCAACCAAATTAAAATGGTCCAAAACACCGCTTGATCTGATGCTAAGAACTTTCAAAATCATTGAAAAGAAATGTATCAAAATGAAAGGTTACTGGGCTGGTTCTCACAATCCACGTACAGATGGGGGAAAAAGCTGATAATTATCAGCTGGAAATCCAAGAGCCCAAAACTAGTTGGAGTTATCAGGCAGCCGATACAGAGGACAAGCTACAAATTTGTGGAGCCCTCTGCAAAATGAAAATGCAGGGCCCCTTGTTCACAGATTAGCAAGAATTTCAAAACAAGCACAGGGCCTTCTAAGTGTGTGCAGGTCACATGCCATGAGGCCGGCCTGCTGGACACATTCGTGTTCCAGGTGCCCACCGAGTCTTTCTGTTTATGTTCATAAGGCTTCAGGTCTATTCCTTCTATTCCTTTAAGGTCATTCCTTCTATTTTCTAAAAATATTTAGCTTTCTCGAAAGAATAAAATGGATGAGATGAGAATAAAACCAAGAAAAATGTTTTTTAAAAACATTATATTTTTAGCTTGATCTTGATTAAGTTGTGTTTTCTGACATATTTTCCAGTTGAAATGAATTGGCTATGCAGCTAATATCAGAGAAATACAAAGCATTCTGGAATATCAGGTTAGCAAAAATAAAATCTTAAGCTCCATTTCACATCCCAAAATCTACATCTGAGATTATTTACAACATGAGATAGATTTCTGGGGTAAGTGTTAGAATAGGCTCTCAAATTTTTTAAATAACAAAAATACGTGTTTCCTTTTTTATACTCCAACAAACCATCACTAAATAGACTTCCCTTAAAAGTAGAAGAAAACCATATCACTTGGCAGATTTAACTGTATAAAATTAAGAATTCTCTTTAGCTGCTTTAAAATGCAACAGGTTCATCTTACAACAAAAAGTCGCTACATAAAGTAGTCCGCCCAGTGCTTCCCTATGTCACTTAAATGTATTTCCATGTTCCACATGAGCTGGGTCATGCATAATAGCTTGCTCTTTTATACATGATAAGAATACCAAGAATTCCTTCTAACTGGTATAAAAGGCTTGTAAAAGCCAACGAAAGGCCTGGGCCACATTCCTTGGCAACTATTAAATGAGGAGGAGACAGCGAAAAGGGGGAAAGTGGTTTGGAAGTGGCCTCGACTAAAACCAAGCCTTTTCTATTAGAAGACACAGCTGCAGAATCTGTTCTCTATCAAAGGAGAATCACTTCTGTCACTGAGGTTTTCCCTTCTGATGGACGAGTTGAACACACTGTCTTGAAATTCCCCCACACTTGCAGCCCATGAGACACAAGAAGAGCTGTCCACCCCCAAGCCTGCACTCTGCTGGACGTCAGAACCAGCCCCCCGCCCTGAGTCTGCCAACCTCCCCCCAGGGTTCTGCAAGTCACTCAATGAATTCTACCACGTGCTGCTCTTCCTGGGATGTCAGAAACAGGCCTGGTCAGCCTAAGCTCCCTTCTCAGGATGCAGAGCTAGCCCCAGAGACACAAGGATGTTCCCCAATCCAGATGGAGAAGGAAAAACAACTTATTTCTCAAGAACCTACTGTGCACCAGAGCCCGCTGGGCCAGTTGTCTCACGAACCCACATAAAACCTTGCCTCCTGCAGATAAGGAAGCTGACTCCGGCTATTAACACTTTGTGGTCAGCTCACGTATTAGTACGTGTTTTTGTCACCAGTATCAGGTGGCCGCTCACGTATTAATACGTGTTCATCTAGTCTCTGGTTTTTCACGCCACGGTGGATTTATTTGGAACTATTAGGAGCTATTTCTTTGAGCGTACTCAGTCTAGAAGCTTTACACATTGTTTTGGTGAAAGTGTAAGGTGTTTTATGAGAGATATTACAGTTATTTTAATATCCAGTAGTTCAGGAGTTGTGTGTGTTTTATTGAATGCTTCTACCATTCATGCGGCGGCACAGAAAATGGCCGGTCCCAAGGGCTGGTAAATTTAAAGGGCACCGGCACACAAAGTGTTAAGGAAACTTGCCAAGTTCCACAGCTACAAGCTGGCAAGGCTAGGTTTCAAACTCGGGCCAAACTCCCAAAGGCCCTGCTTTTTTTTTTTTTATTGTTATTTATATCTTTTACATTTTGTATTCCCCTTGGGTAGCCCAACACCAATTCACCCGTGATCCATCTCTGTGGTCCCTTGTGCCCTTTTCTACTCCATTTTGTGCCCTTATCCTCCCCCTTCCCCGCTGAGTATCTCTTTCCCATTTGGTTTCCCTATAGTCCTGTTATAAGTGAGACCACTCGATATTTTTCTCTTTCTTTCTGGCTCCTCAAACTGCTAAAAAATGGAGCTTCTACACGACTCGGCAATACCACTTTTGGGAATCTACCCAAAGGACACAAAAACATTAATCCAAAAGGATAGAGGCACCCGTATGTTCACTGCAGCACTGTTTACAATAGCAAAGGTATGGAAACAACCCAGATGTCCAAAAATAGACGACTGGATCAAGAAGATGTGGTACATATACACAATGGAATACTACTCAGCATTCAAAGAAGATAAACACATGCAATTTGCAGCAACATGGGTGGAACTAGAAAGGATTACGCTCAGCGTAATAAACCAGGAAGGCCCTGCTTCCCCAGAGCAGGAGGTATGGCAGAGCTTTAGAAATCAAGATAACTCAAAACAATAGTAAAAGCACGGGCAGTCATCTGCCTTTTTTTTTCACTGAGCACCAGCAATTCTTCAGGACGTCTGTGAAGCTATTCCTCCTAGGAAACAAATATTGTACTGATTGAAGTTCTGAATAATTCCAGCAGTTACTGTTGAGTTTGAATAAGGTATGGAAACTTCAAATTAGCATCTCTGTATCACCCATCCTTTGATAAGCATTGTATTTACATGAAAGTTCATTTGGAGAACTCCTAGCTTCGCAGTTGGCCTGACTTATGCAAATTCAAACTCCTACTGATTTCAAAAATAAATCCATAAACATTCAAATCTTTTGACTCCACTTCAGACACAGTTTGTATCTTCAATGCCTGCAGTACTCTGTACCCCAGATTTAAACAGATTGAAATATATGGGGATGGAACAGCAGTTGTAAAAGCTAAAGAGGAATTCACAGGTGGTGAATCGGTAGTGGGAATTTCATGGGGAATACACAATAATGTAAAAGATATAAAGAAAGATAGAAAAACTAATAATTTAAAAAAGAGAAATTGAGGACTTACTTCAGTCACACTATATGATGACTTGAAATTGTTATTTGTGTTCAAAATTTCAAACAGTAAAACAGGTTCCTGAAAGGTAGAATCATCTTGCTTGGTAAGCCCAAATTTTATTTTATTTATTTTTTTAAAGATTTATTTATTTATGCATACAAGCTAGGGTACAGGCCAGAGGCGTGGGGTGGTGAGAGGATTCACCAGAGACAGAGTGGGGAGCAGAACAGGCAGATCGACAGAAATACACTGCTGAGGGGAGCAGCGGGCGAGGCAGGAGAGGTCTGCTGCACCATGTGGGATTCTCCCCGGCCAGGTGGCGAATTCGCGTCACTGCTGCCGACAGTTCCACAGCACAGTGCTTAACCACTGCGCCACCAGGGAGGCCCAAGCCCAAATTTTAATTCAGAGGTGAAGTATTTTACTAAATGTGAGGAGTATCTTTAAATTTAAATGTCTTCTTTCACCATTCATTTTTTATAAATTTTTTTCTTGTAAACATGATTTACAAGAAAATGACTGCTGATGACATCATTTCCAACTAAAATAATTTTGTCCTTCAAAGGACTGGAGTGAAAAGGTATCTGCTCCAGGTGTTTACGATGCCAGGTGAGCTTTCACTGCCACCCACTGCGCGCGCACACACACACACACACACACACACACACACACACACACACCCCGCCCCCACAGGAAGAGCAGCATCCTGCTGAGGCCAGGCAGCCCCGTGGGACCTCTCCATCTACATTGGCGAAATGTTCAATCCAGCTGGTTTTTCAGTCTTTTTCAGTCTTTCTTCTTGTCCTCTTCTTATAAGTAAAGAATGTCTTTTCAAAGGAATTTATGCTTCTGCAGTGTTCCTTCCCTTTGCCCTAAACACATACTTTATGTGAAATTGTTGCTTTTCTTCCAATTCCAATATCCCCAAGTTTCCAAATCTTTCCAAACATGTCTCAAACACAAAAAACCATCACTTTCCCAGTGCCAGGCACTGGCAGCACCAGCCTGGAAGCACCTCCCAAAGCTCCTAGTCCTCTCTGCGCCTCCCTCCCTCCTGCCCGATGGGCTTTTCCAAGCCTCCTGAAATCTCACAGCAGGTAGTTTATGTTGCCTCTTATTTGTAACCACTCAGATCTCAGGCCCAAGATTCAACATTTCTTGAAGAACAATCACTGTATCATTTGAGTCTCCCTCCCTCCTCCATCTCTCATTCCTGGACACACTGCAAAAGCCAGCAGCTTTAAAAAACAATAGCAAATACTAATACAGTGCTTGCTGTAAGTCAAAGAGTTGAACATGAATTTAATGCTGGAAGGTACAAATTTAAATTTAAAAGTCTTATTTTATATCTATTACAGTAATAAGCCCAAACATACAACTACCATATGATTCAACAATTACACTCTTGGAAATCTGTCCCAGAGAAATGAAGACCTGAGCTCCCACAAAACATAAATGTTCATAGTAGCTTTAATTGGGAACAGCCAAAAACTGGGAAAAGTCTAGATGTTCTTTAGCAAGTAAAAGGTTAAACAAACTGTGTACACACATGCCATGGAAAACTACTCAGCCAGAAAAAAGGAATGAATTCTTGATATACTTAAGAACTTTGGTGAATCTCCAGGAAATAAGGCTGCATGAAAAAAAGCTAATTCCAAAAGGTTGCCAACAGTACAATTTATATTTTTGGAATGGCAAAAGTTTAGAAATGAAGAACAGATTAGTCATTGTCAGGGGTTGCCTTGAAATGGAGGAGGTGGGACAACATGAGGATAAAGGACAGAAGGAGGAGCCCGTAGTGATGAAACTATTGGGTTCTTGGCCATGGTGGTGCAAACGGGAGTGGCACCTGCAATAAAACTGTCTCGAACTAAATGCACACATGCACAAGTGGGTGCAAGTAACAGCAGGGAAGTAAGACAAGAGAGGTGGATCGTATCAGTGTTGACATCCTTGTCGTGACCAGGTATGACCTGGTATGACAGTTTCGATAAATATTGCTACTGGAGAAAGTTGACTGTAGGAACATGTACCTGGGAACGCTCTGTATTACTTCCTATAATTGCATTTGAATTTATAATGATGTCAAGAAAACATTCAGTTAAGTAGGAAGTCAACCAAAACCACAAATGAGTAAGAGTGATTTACTTAACAAACACTTATAATTGCCAGGTGACATTTTAAACACTTGTGCATTGACATTTTAAACACTTGTGCATGGGGTTCTGTAACAACCCCATGTTACATGTATTAGTGTCATTCCCACTTTACAATGAACTGAAGCATAAGTCCCAAGCATGTCGCCTGGCCCCAATGCTGGCTGCCTTGACCCCACAGCTCTCCCGACAGACATCTGTGCTTCTTGCCCGCCAAGACTGGGGGCTGAGTCCTCATAGATGAACCCAGGCCAAAAGTAGGACAAGCCCCTCCCACCATAAAGCCAACATAAACTTTGCATGCTGTCAATTTGAAAAGAATTAAACAGAAATGAGTGAATTTGAGTATAAAAATCTCCTACCAGGTGGGAGGAGGACTAACTTGGAGACTTAAGAGCAACTTGTCATGGAGTCCAGTCTCCTCTTCCTTTTGTCAGTTTTGGCAACAGAGGCTGGAAAACAGAGAGAGGAGCCGGCAACACACTGGGAGCACATTTCAGAGGGAAGCATGAGGAGCCATAAAGAACAACGGCGTCTGCAGCTGATGAAAGGGGGAAGCCGCAGTAAGACCGTGTAATGGCGCCCCGCCTCGCGCACCCTTGCCTGGCTCCCCAGCCCTGTCCTGCCACCTGGCCACCGGAGTGCCACCTCTTTCCTGCCCGGGATGATCCTCCATTAGGTCTTGGTCTTATCAGCTTCTGACCCAAGGCTCTTACACACACTAGCCAACGCGGGCCCTGGGGACTGAAACCCAGAACCTCTGTGGCATTCCAGAGTTACAGGCCTATAGCAAGGCAATCTGGCTCGGGAGATTTTCAGATTACCAAGTGGGAAAGGCAGGAATGTCACGGCCTCTGTGGGTGGACATGGGACATTCATCAAAAAGACAGCTACCGTGAAACCGCAGTCTCCCTTCCCACTGGAGCGTGGAGCTAAAGTACGTGTGTCTGCAAGTGTGTGTGGACATGCCCGTGTACAAACCAGAATTATTTTAGGAGGGAAATCATTTCCCAATGCTAGCAAAGGGCAAGCGCAGCACCAGACCTGAACTTTTCCAAAGATGAACTCCCGCTGCGGCTCAGTGCTTTAGCACTAATCGTGGGAGCTCTGGTTCCCGGTTTCCACGGGGAGCTGTCAACGGCCCACAGTCCAGGCTGACACCAGTCAGACAAATGGGCACAGGGAGTGAGGGCCATGGGCTTCTAAGGCAGGAGCGTGAACAGACTCTCAGCTAAGCCCTGGATCATCGTTGGTGTAACTTAAACCCAACTGTGAACACTAGGTTAGAAGAATCTAGAAGGAAAGAAACGTCTTCACTGGCTGTGATTTTGAGAAAGAACAATCTGGAACAGAGTTGGTGACAGTCACCAGGAAAATGGAGTCCCAGCCCAAAATGACCTATCTCCATGTGCCAGTTTCAGTTTGAGTGGCATTTCCTTTGCAGCAAGGATCCAAAACCTTTCTGCTCCCAGATATGAGAGGTAAACAAAGAGACTATTCTGCTGCCCACCTCCACCCTCACTTCCTGCTTTGGTGGAAGACACAGGTGATACCTGGGGCCTGCAGCAGCCTCCCTGTGAAGAGGCCACGGAGAGGAGAGCAAGACAAGGGGGAGCAAGGAAGCACCCCAGGTCTCTGGAGACCCCGCTGACCCACAGGCAGGGTCACCTGGCCTCTGGTCCTCCACTGCCACTCCCGGTTTCCTGGTAAGTAGATGATAAATGCCCTGTGGTTTAAGCCACTGTTAGCTGGGTTCTCTGTTGGCAGTCAAACACTGCTTATTTGGTACAACTCCCCCGTGATGACTGCACCTCGCACACAAGCATTTGTAGCAAGTCGCCAGAGTCCCCTCCCTTAACTGGCCCAAGGCTGAAACTCTGATGGAACCCACAGGTCTCTTTATCTCGGCATCTCAATCTGAGCCCCTCTCCCCCAAATAACAGAATGTAGCCCCTATAAACCTAGCCAGCCCTGTCAGCAGGAGTCTGCAGTTGGTGCCAAAGATACCACAGATAAACACTGTGGACACAGTTAGGAGGGACACAGTTAGGAGGGAACGAGAGAGGGGAAAAGGGTAGGGAAAGAGGCGCCGGAACCGGTGCCCTTTAAAAATGTGCATTTTCTTAAAAGGATGCCCTCATGTTTTCCCAAGTCAGTGTGCTCCGGGACAGAAGCCACGGTGTGCCTGATCTCCATCATCACGGAGCTCTGGAAAGGCTAAATCCCATCCGGGGAGCCCCTCGGCCACATGTTGCAGACGTGTGAATGACCGATGGGTTTCTTGCTTTGCCTGTGCATGACTTGGCGGGGCCAAGCATATTTTACATTAGCTTAGGCCCTGACATTCTATCATGCTCTCTGTCAAGAGGCCAAGTCGCTTTTGGAACCCTACACACCAAGTGACATATAACAGAACCCTAGCAAACCAGATGGGCCCTCTGCCAAGTGCCCGAAATAAGAGGCTTTTCTGACCTTTCCCACCTCTGCGGCAGTGGTCTGACCCGCTGGGCTGGGGACAGAAGTCTACTAAAGAAAGGCCGCCATCCTTGCCAACATCTAAGGATCTTTTCACAGAGACAGTGTTACATGCGTGGGCTACTCGAGTGGAGTTGTGTTGACCATCTGTATGACTGAGTCGGGACCCAGGAGTGGACGGAGCTGACCCCAGGCTCTGGATGGCGCATGGCAGAGGGTGGAGGGCATGGCCATTAAAGGACACCTCCCCTTCCGGCCACCAGTAGCCTTCAGTGAACTTTCTCCTGCCGCCCCCAGGGACGCTCTGTCAGGCTGTAAGGGGAGAACCTCAACCACCACCTCACATGACACTGGCCAGAATGCGAGCGCTCGGCCGCCGGACCGTCTGCCCTCCTCCAGGGAATCCAGGCTGCCACAAGGACACTAGGTCCTCAGACAGACCGGACCGACCAGACAGCGGCCAGCAGGCCCTGGGTGAGGAGACGGGTGCTTGTGGCAGCCCTTTCCTCTCTGCCCCTGGCGCCCAGGCGCTGCCAGCCACAGCCCCTTGGGGGACCTGGCCGTGGGCCCCAGCCAACCCCTGGTCTCACTGGGCCTCTGTGTGTTCAGAACCACACAAAGCGTTATGGAGCCACGTCAGGAAACCCGAAGAGTGTGCACCCACAGCACAGGCCATCACAATTTTTTTAGGGTGCCCCTGCACCTTTTTTTTAATGGATTGCAGAGTGGGGCAGCGGTGCAGGAAATGCCTTGACAGCCATGCGGCAGCAGAAGGCATCAGAGAGGGAGGGTCAGCGAAGACTTCCTGGAGGAGAAAGGCCTTGAGCCAATGCTGGAGGAAGAGGTGTGGGCCACACAGGGAGGAGAGGAAAAGGGAGGTGACAGAAGGGACAAGGGGCCTCAGAGACCAGGAATCAGCCAGCCTGGGTGGCATCCAAGGAGCCAGGGAGATGTGCGCTCACAACGACGGGACTGTGCCACAGCCGGGTATCTGCATGGCAAGCTAACAAACAGGGCGCCACCTTCCGCCCGGGAACACCTCTCTGTTCCCAACACCCAGCAGGTCCCTGCCTCAAGGCCAGTGCCCGGTAAACGCTGAGGAGCAAATGGGAAAAATTACTAAGCGCCCTCACCCCCGCTGGAGGTGAGAAATGAAACAGGGTCAGAAGGCAGCAGTGGTTCACCCCGAACAGGGCAGAATTCCCAGCTAGCAGTGAGCAGAGGGGGCCCGCGGGGTCTACTGAGGAGCAGACAGCCCATCTTTGGGGGGCTGACCCCACCTGATTGCAGTCCAGTCTGCTGCCGGGGTCCATGAGCCTTTGTTGCCAGATCCTTTGATTGTTATGTGAAATCCCCCGATTTGAAATGTTCACAATGAAATCTTAAAAACAGAAGTAGCAGGCAAGCCCAACCACACAGGGAATCTGGAGACACATTCAGTCTGTGTCATTCAAGAAGTTTATAGCCTAAAACAGTCCCCACTGTAAACTAATCGGTGGTGACAGAGGTGGCGAGGGGGCTTCTTTGGGGGCAGGGGCCCATGCACTAGGAAGAGAATAAGGGAGCCTGATATGGAAATATGGAGATACCTGCAGCACCCAGCGGTGGTGGTTACAAGGCAAGGGCACATTTAAAAATTCAACCTCTGAGGTGTACACTTTACCCCATGTAGGTTATCACTCAATTCATAACATAAAAATTAGGGGCCTCCCTGGTAGCACAATGGGTTGAGTCTCGGCCCCTGAAGCTATCCGCAGCCACTGCAGTAAGAGTTCCATACCCAGCCAGGGAGCTTCCCACATGGCGCAGCAGACCTCTCCTGCCTCGCCCGCTGCTCCCCTCAGCAGCGTATTTCAGTAGATCTGCCTGTTCTGCTCCCCACTCTGTCTCTGGTGAATCCTCTCACCACACCATACCTCTGGCCTACACCCCAGCTTGTATGCATAAATAAATAAATCTTTTTTAAAAAATAATGTAAAAATTAAAACATTAAACATGGAGAGTCCCCAAAGCTGAGTAAAATACTCTCTAGAATATATCTTAGGATCCTTCCACCTAAAATTCCCTCTGCCTCTCCCTCTTGGCACTCGGCTCCCACACTTCTTGTTCTCTGCTGCCCGGCCTGGCCCAGGTCTGAGTGGCCCCTCAGGTTGCTCCCAGACACGGCAGTGAGAGGTACATACCCCACCACTCGTCCTTCCCTGCCTGGCTCCCCCAGAGATCCCAGGACCCCGAAGACAGGGGCTGTGTGTCGGTCACCGCAGACAGGACCTTGTCCACAAGGGGCACCCAGTAAGAGTCTGACATGAGAGCTCATCCTCCTAGCACTCGACAAGGAGAAGACGCCCCCACCGCACCCACCTCCATTTGGCCAGGAGAGCCTAAGTGCAGAATCTGGAAATATGAGATCTGAACAAAAAAGTCGGCAGACTGGCTGCGTCAGGCTGAGAAGCTACGGGGGGCGGCGGGGAAGAAACATGTGCATAGAGGATTTAAAATATGATTCTCTCTGCGACCAGCTGCAGTGACTTCCTACTGAGAGAGAGGAAGTGAGGAAACAGAAGATTCTTAAATCACCTCCCCAGCTGAAGCAACTCTAGACCAGGGGTGCTCAAATTTAGCGGCCTCAGGATCACTGGAGAGTTTGTTAAAAACAGGTGCCCGGGCCTACCCCAGAGATTCAGATCACTGGGTCTGGAACAGGGCCCAAGAATTTTCATTCCCAACTAGCTCCCAGGTGATGCTTCTGCCGCCAGCCAGGACCTCCTGTGAGAGGCGCAGGACCAGACCAGACCACAGTTAAGACGAATGACACGTCACCATGTCCTTTCATTTGCTCGTGTAATGGACTCACTCAATTTCTACCATGTGCAAAGCCATATAAATAATTCAGATATCATTAGAACCAGTGTTCTCACCTTTAGTCACCAGAAAATGGATTGCTACTCCTCAGTGCCCTTCGCAAGATTTGCTGTTGAGACAGAAAATGACACCAACTTTCAGCCACTCCCCAAGCTCAAACGGGCTCAGGTTCAAACTCCTGACTCTGAGAACAAAGTTTTCAAGACCCATGCCCATCTATCAGCTCTCTATTTCCCCAAATGTCTCCAACTAAATGAGCAGTTTTCCTGGGTCTCCCTTCAATAGATCACATCCTTCATTTGATCAGAAGAGGACTCTGTTGTTTTTTATACCCAGAACTTTACACGAGGTAGATGAGTTTCCCGGGAGACCAAGTTAGCAAGGGTCTCCAGAAGATCAGAGAGTGCGGGCAGTTTTTCAGCAGACAGGCAGGCACACCGCAGTGACACAGCACCCCTTCCCTGCCCCTGCAGGAGCCTCGTTCTGACATATTCAGTTACTAGTAAGTGCCTGGACATTAAATGTAAATGGCCCGTGATATGGAATGCCCAGGCAGCATGTAGTTGGATTATTTATGCCCTCTGCACCTGTGGAAGTCAGGATTTAATTATTTACTTCGTGTTAGATTTCCAATCCTGGGCTTCCAGTCTAAAGACTAATGAAGGACCTCAGTTAACCTGCAGGGGGCTTGGGTCACCTCTCAGATGGGACCAGAAAACTCAGCATCCCAGGAGGGAACTTGATCTTGCTCTTTATCTAACAATGTCCTAAGGAAATTCAAGCATCAGTGGAAGAATTAGAAGAAACCCTTTGAAGTGACAACACCTGAAAAATTCAATTTTACCCTCTCCATGAAAATGTAACTCAAGAGGAAAAGGATCAACTTTTGACCCACAGACATGACCCTCTTTAGTGTATCTTTCCCGTGACACATCTGGCCGGCTGGAGGCGGCCACTGGCCAGAGTGACTCTGCTACCTTGGAGAGAGCAGATTTCAAAACTGTAGGAACTCAGGTTATACACTAGCAATCTTCTCATGGTGTCTGATTAAGACAATATAGAGGAACAGTCTAACCAACAGTTACCCTCGAAGGGTAAGGTCCAGCTTACTGTTGTTGAAAGGAGTGTGACTTGGAAATTACTCTATTCACCCAAGCCATCATCAGCTCTTCACTTCAAGCAGAGCTATTCAGAATTCAAACCTCGACTCTTCTCCATCTGTCGCTCCTGAGTCCAATCTCATGATGTAATGAAATGGGTAGATTCCCATTTCGCCATATTTTCCTCTGTGCTGAAAATATCACCTTCCACATCTGTTTCCGGACGGCTTCCAAGGTCCTGCACAAACTCACCTCTGCTTCATCACTGTCCCCTTCCCCTTAAATGTGGCTACATACGCTTCTAACACAGGGCCAACACCACCCCAGCCAAGTTGAGTGTCTAGGATTAGAGGAAAAAGTACAGAAAATAAGGCAAAGGTTTAGAAAATAAGAACAGGGCTAATAGATTCTAGACTTTAGGGGCCTCCCTGGTAGCCTAGGGGTTAAGTCTCAACACTATGAAGCTATTGACAGCCACTGCAAGAGTTCAATCCCTGGCCAGGGATCTGACCCACATGGTGTAGCAGACCTCTCCTGCCTCACCCACTATTCCCCTCAGCAGTGCATTTCAGTAGATCCGCCTGTTCTGTTCCCCACTCTGTCTCTGATGAATTCTTTTACCCCCCCACCCACACCTGTGGCCTACACCCCAGCTCTTGTATGCATAAATAAATAAATCTTTTTTTTAAAGGGTTCTAGATGTTACAGTTTGGATAACAGAATCATGTTATTTTGAGGACCAAGATTACATGTGATTTTGGTTTCACATCCTGGTTCTCCTGAGGCACAGGAAGTTTCCATCTTGTGTGTTTCTATGCTTGCAGTATTGGCATCTCGATGGTTATGGAAGTGTTTTATGAATAGCATGTGCTCAATAAATAGTTATTGAATGAATGACACTCTACCAGTGAGGACCAAGTGAAAGCACAGGGAAGAGTCCAGCGCTCTTATCCCACACAGATGGGAGTTGTTTGTCTTGGTCTGTCTGCCTCAGCTGTACCAAGAAAATGGGCTGAAGACCACATAAAAATGAATTCAGTATATCAAAGGTAAGGATAATTGTTGATAATGATATTTTACCAAAAGCTCCACACAAACCCTGTAATCTAAAAATGTAAGTTGCTAGTTGGAAGCATTTTATATGACCTAATAATCTTATATACACTTTCCTGATTTTAATGGGTCACAAAACATACAGTAAAAATTTTATTAAATACTTGGCAAAAATGGAATATAGATCAACAATCATATATACATAATACCTTCATTGCCTTAGAGTTTTACTAAGTATATTTTACCACAACTTAAAAAAATGGTCATAGTTCTTCATTAGAGATGATTCATTTCCAGGCTTTATAACTAATATCATTCAATCTATTGATCTAAAGACCCTATTTAAGTATTCTCTTGAATACCAATAATCTGGGAGGACTTAAAATGATAAAAATCTCTTTTTTTTAAGACTTATTTGTTTATGCATACAAGGTGGGGTGCAGGCCAGAGGTGTGGGGTGGTGAGAGGATTCACCAGGGACAGAGTGGGGAGGCAGAACAGGCAGACTGACTGAAATACACTGCTGAGGGGAGCAGCAGGGAGACAGGAGAGGTCTGCTGTGCCATGTGGGAAGCTCCCTGTCCAGGGATCGAACTTGTGCTGCAGTGGCTCTGGATAGCCTCATAGTGCTGCGCTTAACCTGTTGCATCATCAGGGAGGTCCAAAAAGATAAAATCTCTTTTATGAATGACATAATTTGCCAATCAGATGAAAAACCTATTCTAAATATTTGGAATCCAAAACCTTCCCCTCCCTGCGATGGTGTCATAGCTCCTCGATGATGCTGAGAACACCAGGCAGCGCAATGCTGCTGCTTGAGCTCTGTGACGGGCTTTCTACCACGTCCGTCGTCACCAAAAGCACAAATCACCATAGGACGGGGCCAGACCCGACATCATGGGGCTGGCAACAACAGAAGCAAAGCTCTGTTTGGAATCTCACTTAAAACAAACTCCCAGACTTTAAAGACCCACAGAATAACACTGGATTTTAACAAAAAGGAAACAAAACAGTTGCACGTGATTTAAAGGTGCCGAGACAAAAGTCTTGTAAATCTAAACAACGAAAAGTTGGGGTGGCCACTCACGAACAATTATGCTGTGGTTTGACTCTACAACACCCCGTCTGAAATCCTCGAGGTCAGATTTGTTTGGGAACATAGAATCTTCTTTCTTTCAAAGAAGAAACATGATACTTGCTGTACAAGAAGCCCAGCAGGGTCCCGGGTCACACTTTATCATCAAACACACAAGCACTTTTTCTACAGAAGCAGGAGCAGTCTTCTCCCATGAGAGGGAGGAGGGGACCCCCTAGAGCTGCCCACCTTTCAGGTAAGACTTGACTGCAAAATGATTTTGCTAAGAACTTTTCATTTTCAGAGCTACCACAGTTCCAAATATCAGATAGTAGATGGTAGACTGGAATAATGATTCCAAATGAATAAAGCTTTTGATTTTAATGTTAGATTTCCAGCTGCTAAAAGCTGGTATCACCTCAATTTTTTCGTTCACTTTCTGTTTTAAATTTTATCAATTTTTTTTTTCATCTAAGGGTAGACTCAAGACCCAGAGACACAAGTGAGGATTCTAGGATGTTGGTAACATTTTATTTCTGGCTGGTAAGACAGGTGAAAACTCCATGGACGTGTGATGTGTAGCCACACTTCTATGTTTAATGTTGGTAGGATTTTTTAAAGCAGCAATCACACCTTCAAAGTTAAAGTCACAACATGTTAACACTGTAAGAAATCTCTGATTCAAGTAGTCAGTTCTCTCTACTCCACAGCTCCAGAACAGGGAGGTGATCTCCTGGGGGTCACACAGCCGTGTGGTGGGGGACCCGACGCCCAGCTCGACCGCTAGTGCGGGGTACTTGCTGTTATGCAAAAACATGAGATTTCTGTTTCAAACATTTGTTCTACAATATGTGTTACTAATTAACTGGGAAAACTTGTAATACCATCATATTGGAGTTAATACCACAACATTTTTTGCTCATTTAGATTTATTTTTTCCCATGAAATTACGGAACTGATGTCTGGATCAGATGTCTCCATTTTAATTTAGTGTAACTATGCTTCTCTCTAATAATGAGTAAAACCATCAATGACCATAAGTATGATTTAAGTATTTCATCACATCATCCAGCTTAATCATTCAGCTATAAATATACCATGGATGATTTAAATCCCATTGATTGGGCTCATCACTAAAAAAAAACAAAGCCCTCTGGTTAGTTCTGACATTTAAGAATGGAAAGGGAGCCGTGATTTGGGTAATTTTGATTTATGTATTTTTAATATCTTACTACTTTCCCAGATGACTCCTTGGCTTTCCCTTTTGTTGAATTTACAATCTCCCCTTTGATAGTTGACAGTTTTGCTGTGTTCAGCAGAATGGGGCAGATCTAGGAAAGCCCTGAACTTACACTGAGAACACAGTTTCCTGATTTCTTTCACTGGCAAAATAAACGATCTAGAGAGATGTTTACAGGCAGAAAGTTCCCAATGCCAAGCATCTGTAAAAACCTAGTTCTCTCAGATCAAACTGTAATTTCCATTTAAAAAAATGAGTCAAGTCAAAGGCTCTTAATTGAGCCTCAGGCTGGAAACCCCTGATAACCTAAATGGTATGCATGTGTTTTGTAGAAAAATCACCCATATTTTCAACAGAATCTCAAAGGAAGTCATGACCTCAAATAAAGGAGAGATGAGGAGAAGAATCACCAGTAACTAGAAATAAGTTGAGGAAAGCAAGGTCTGGGCGTGAGACGGCTGGTTTCCTACAGGTTTCATAAAATACTGAAAGAGCCTGGGAATACTGTAGAGAGCACTACGCAGACCTCCTCACCGCCCGGCCAGGCAGGCAGGTACACCTGGCTCCACTGCACAAATGACAAAAGTCAAGGACTTGTCCAAACTCCATGGCTAGTAACGGGGCCGCAGGACGCTGGGAGCTCCGAGGGCAGGCAAACCTGCCCCCACAGAGCAACAAGCACATCTATGTCAAGTAGTGCTGAGGACCCAAGTTCTCCCAACCTGGCCCACTGTGTTTTCACAACAAAGATCTCACATTGTGTAAAAGTATCATAGACATGCAATTTTCAATGCACGGGTTTTAAGAATTTATGTTTCAGACAGCGTGCTAAAGAAAAGAAGGAAAAGTTCTGCTTTTCTTATTACCTCCATCCCACCACCTAAGGCTACCTCAAATCCAACCTTTATTTTCCATTATCCTTCCAGACTTTCCTTTGCCAGGCACTAAATCCACCAATGCAGAAATATCTCTCCCTCTGTGTATTCCAATGAAAAGTTGGGCATCTTTTCCTGCTCCCCAACTCTGGCCTGGCCCCAGAGGTCTCACTTCACTTCTTCAACTCTCTTTATGGACTACTAAGAACTGACTAACCAAAATAGCAAAGAAAAATACATTCCATCACCCCTTCCTATCGAGTTGTTCAAATGCCAGAGCTATCTTCCAGTTGCCCTATGACCATTCCGAACATAGACACAGCTGTCAACAGGAGGACAGAAAACAAGAAAGTCCCCGTGAGTCTGACCTGACAGAAGACAGGTTTGTCACCAGTCTCCAAGTTGAAAATAGATCTGCCGCTGTTCAGAAGGGCACAGGGCACTTTTCCACTCTTATCTCCAGCATTTACGGGAAACGCTCTGAGCACTTGATGGAATGAAATCTACAATCAGTGGCATGCTTCTGAAATAACTTCTTTTTGACAGGGCCACCAAGGACAAGAGGACAATGAATCTGCAAGGTCGCGTGAGAAAGTGCTGAGTTTCCACTGTGATCACAAACCCCGGAAAGGACAAGAAGGGACCAACACAAAGTCTTTCCCAAACCCACAGCTGGTCCAATAGTTTCATCTTAACAAATGAGCAGACCCAGGCTCCAGGTCATGTCAGGCATGTGCCTCTCAGAGACACGGATCAAGGGACTGGTGCTAGAGCTTCAGTCAACAAATTCACTCCCCAAGACACAAGGATCTTCCACATCCATCCAGACGTTCAGTTCTCTTGTCCCCTTCACATTCTCAGGGGAGGGAAGAGAGTGGGGAGTGACTGTTTTTGATGCCCTAAGCTTCAAGAGCTCAACATCTGACTTAAGCATATGACTTTATTAGGTTCTCCCAACTATAACAAATCAACACAGAGTTTGGGAGCCATTTTCTCAGTTACTAGTGGGAACTTGCCTGAGCTCCCACAGGACTCTGTAGCACACACACTTCCACCCTGAAGAAGGTACACAGAAGCTGTAATTCATGAGATCCTGTCTTTCTGTGAATTTTGTACCAAATAAGATCAGAATCTACCAGATTTTTTTTTCCTACCCCCAACAGTAATGTTGGACAAATGACAATTGTTTTCTATTTTTTTCTTAATATATACGATGAGAAGTCTTTCCATGAATTTCTCTAAAAGTTGAGGAATGGGGGCCTCCCTCGTGGTGCAAGGGGTTAAGTCTTAGCACTATGAAGCTATCAGCAGCCACTGCAGCACAGATTAGATCCCTGGCCAGGGAGCTTCCCACATGGTGCAGTAGACCTCTCCTGTCTCACCCACTGCTCCCCTCAGCAATGTATATCAGTCAATTTGCCTGTTCTGCTCCCCACTTTGCCTCACACACACCCCACCACACCTCTGTCCTACACCCCAGCTCTTGTATGCATAAATAAATAAATCTTTAACAAGAAAAAAGTTGAGGGCCTCCCTGGTGGCACAACAGGTTGAGCGCAGCACTATAAAGCTATCCAGAGCCACTGCAACACTGAGTTCGATACCCAACCAGGGAGATTCCCACATGGCGCAGCAGACCTCTGCTCCCTCAGTCGATCTGCCTGTTCTGCTCCCCACTCTGTCTCTGGTGAATCTTCTCACCACTCCATACCTCTGGCCTACACCTCAGCCTATATGCATAAATAGATAAATCTTTAAAAATAAAAAAGTTGAGTGAATGTACTCACCCTTTCCCCCAAAATTAATTAGTTAAAAAAAATCTTTCAAAGTGAGGAATACAACCCTGTTCTTAGTCACATGATGTGGCTTGACTTTTCCTTCTTCTTTCCATTTTGATTGACCAGAGTCCTAAGTAAAGACCATTTTCTGGAATCATGTAAAAGGCTAATTAAAATCCAGCCATACTCTATCCTATTCTGGTCACTTGATCTCCTATAGGGTTACTAAAGGAATCACTGTCATTATAAGGAAAAATAGAAGTTTCTCCCATTTTAGAAAGCAGAGTCAACATACTCCTTTTGTATTTAACAGCAAATCAGGCAGCTTACGTTTTGGAAACCTATTCAACTTTCTAACTGAGGCAAAATCATGTAAACTGACATTTTCCCTTCCTTTAGAAATATCCTAACAGAATAAAAAGAAAGCTCTTAAAGAACAAGAGGAAGGGGGAGACCTAGTCACTTGGACCACACTCACAATCCAAACTGAGAAAGTACCAGAAAATGCTACGAAGTCCTCCTGCCCCCAACTAGATTGAAGGAAACCAACAGAGAGCTCGGCTGACTCTCCCAGCTCAATAGCAGGAGGGAGTGGAGGCAGTGGAGTGTATAAACTGGTCGGTGCCTGTGGCTGAAAAATAAAACTTCCTCTGCCATTAACAACTTAATGAAACACAGACCTATCGGGCATGAGGGAACCAAATGCCCACCGAGCTGCAATTACATAGAACAAAGCCAACTGCGAGATGGGGGTGCGGGGGTGGGAGGGGAGGGGGAGGGCGGGGGTCTCCCCACCCCACCTGTGTCTGGCAACCTCTCCAAAAATTATGATCACCAGATCCCCCCAAAAAGAAACATCTGAGTTCATATGGACATAAATAATTGATGGATAAATTAAGGAGGGAGAAAGAAGAGTTCTCCCTACCAAAGATTTCTAATGGATAAATTCAGAAAAGATGAGTGAAATATAAATTCACCACTCAAATGCTAACTAATAACTTTCAGGCATGCACCCTCCCAATGGATGCTAAAATTAGCAGGTGAAAGTTTGAAGAGAAACAAGATATTTGCATAATCTTACAGTATCTCCCTGGAGATATTCTTAATCACACTAGTGGAAAGCAACTTTTAACTTCACAATGAACAATCACATTATGGAAGTGATTAAGCACCGAGAGGTGGGTGAGTGTGGGTTTCTTATTTAAAAATGCATAACCTCAATCTGATCATGAGAACACCTGTGACAAACCAAATCCAGGAATGTCTGGAAGCCACACCAGGGCCTCTGGCCCTTTTCATAAGCGAAGTTAGATTGGAATACAGCTGTGCCCACTCATCTACACATTGTCTGAGGCTGCTTTTGTCCCATGGCAGTAATGTTTACAATTTGGCCCTTGACAAAAAAAACCCTGGTAGACCCTAATTTAAAAAAAAAAAAATAGTGGTGGCACAGGGGTAAAGCCTCAACACTATCAAGCTCTCACCAGCCACTTCAAGCTGAGTTCAAACCCCAGCCAGGGAGCTGATCCACATGGCGCAGCAGACCTCTCCTGTCTCTCCCGCTGCTCCCCTCAGCAGTGTATTTCAGTCAGTCTGCCTGTTCTGTTCCCCACTCGTCTCTGGTGAACCCTCTCATCCCCTGCACCTCTGGCGTACACCCCAGTTCTTGTGTGTATAAATAAATAAAAATAAATCTTTAAAAAAATAGTGAGGGCCTCCCCGGTGGCGCAGCGGTTAAGCGCTGTGCTGTGGAGCTGTCGGAAGCGGCGACGCGAGTTCGACGCCCGGCCGGGGAGAATCCCACATGGCGCGGCAGACCTCTCCTGCCTTGCCCGCTGCTCCCCTCAGCAGTGTATTTCTGATCTGCCTGTTCTGCTCCCCGCTCCGTCTCTGGTGAACCCTCTCGCCGCCCCACGCCTCTGGCCTGTACCCCAGCTTGTATGTATAAATAAAAAATAAAA